>JAXBDA010001343.1:0-56547 GCA_036023075.1 Gaultheria prostrata | reverse complement strand
TGGTCATAGAAAAACTCGAGCTTTGCAACGTCCACAAAGTTATCGGCCACCCCCATCAATGCAAACTGAGGGAGGAGAATAAAGATGGTGAGAGGAACAATTTGATGTTTCTCCGTAATGCCATTTGATTTTGCCACATCCAGTCTCTTCCTCTCAGCTAAGCAAGAGACAATCATTATGACGACGTGCAAGACTAAGCCAATTCCCATTCTCTGCAGTAGCGAAATCCCTCTCGGATTTTTTGTGTACTTTCGGATTGCAGGGACGAAGAGTCGGTCGTAGAGGACAATGCTGATCAACATGAAGATTGTTATAAATGAGGTGAGACAGGCAGGGGGTATTTCGAAATGGGGACCCATGCTCCTCACCAGTGTGGTGCCTTGCTTGATGAAGAGTGTCTGTCCCTGTGCTACCAGGGCACTAGGTATGAATGTTGCAATTAGAATTGGAATCATTTTTATCATTTGCTTGGTTTCTTCAACTTGTGTAATTGGGCATAGGTTCCATGGTGTATTTGGTCCACTCTTTACAGCAGCCTTGTCAAGAAATCTGCAGGCAATGTAATGTGAGTTTGATAGGTCATAGCTGATGAAACAAGCAGGAAAAATGCATTAAAGTTACACCACTACCCTAATTGGTTTAATGATTATCAACACGAGATCATAATTAGGGGTGGGCATGTCTGACACAAAAAATAAAATAAATCTATATAATTGAGCTAAAAATAAACATTTTTATGAGTAATTTGATAGATATTAGTTTGATGAATAATATGAATTAAAAAATATATATAAATTTAGCTAAAAGTAGGATTTTTTGACATGACCACGAATCCGACACGACCCGAACAAGACACGAAAGATTTGGTGAGTTGAAAAATATTGTGTGAATTCATAAATAAGATTTTGATACCTAAAACGAAAATGACATGAAATTACCTGTTGCCCACCCCTAATCATAATACCCGAAAATGTCTCTGTCCCTGTTTTTCAGTGCACTCTCGATCATAAGATAACTCTTCGAGTTGTGTACTTTGAGATTCTCACCACGTTGTGCCGTTAAAAGTGCATTATGATTAGGGCTGTTCGTGAACTGTTCGCGGCTCGATTCGGTGAAAGCTCGTTCGAGTTTGGTTCGGGGACTAAACGAGCCGAACCTGAACTCAATTTTAGGCTTGATTATTAAATGAGCCGAACCTGAACCTGATAGTATTCGGCTCGGTTAGGCTCGCGAACCCGGATTATATTTATGTATCTCATAAATTTTCACATATAACCTTCAATATGTATAAAGTTTTATATGTACATAATGAAAATTTTATAACTTGTACATGTGTAAACCTTTAAAAGTATTATATACTTACATTTTAATATGTTTTTATAATTGTGTATGTGTATAAAGTTATTGATGTACAAAATGAAAATTTTATTAGTAGTTTTAGACCTGTATAAGAGCATAAATATATAATATTTTTTTACTTTTTAAGGCTCGTAAACAAGTTCGAGTTCGACTCAAACCTAGGGAAGTTCGGCTTGAGCTTGGCTCGTCAAATTTTCGTGGAGTTCGAGCTCGGCTCGAGTTTGCTTAAAAACTTAATGAATGAACCTGAACACTCTAAAGCTCGACTTGATTCGGTTCGTTTGTGACCCTAATTATGATAAGGGACAAGAAGTAACCATAGAAACTGAGGGACATACCTTAATGAGGGGGTGGAGTCAATTCTGAACTTGCCACATTTGGAATACTCATCCATGCTCAGCTCATACAGTTCTTTTCGGTCATTTGGGACAACACTTTTCCACTTCCTCATTGTAGCCACCAAAACCCTAGCCATCTTAGTAAAAGGACTCCCTGAAGGGGGTTTGTGTCTATAGTAAGGTGTGCCCCAAAGAAAGACCAATATCGATACGCCTAGGCCTACTGTTGGAAGGGTATAGCCCAAGGTCCAGCCCACATTGTCCTGTATGTATATAAGGAAAGTGTTGGAGAAGAGGATACCAATGAAAATGGCAAACATCCACCAGTTGAAGAAGGAGAGCTTTTGGGTCCTCTCCTTCGGCTCAAATTGATCGAATTGGTCAGCTCCCATGGTTGAGATGTTGGGTTTGGTTCCCCCAGTTCCAACGGCTATTATGTACAAGGCACAGTAGAAAAAGCCCACTTGAAATGGCGAGGCACGTTTGTCACAGTCGTAGTATTGTACCTCACGGGCGCACGATGGAGGTCTTAGGGCTGGTACTGAAACTGCTAAAGTCACTAGGCTCATTCCCTGTTTTAGAGTAGGAGAAGAATGTATAGTTGATTCTATGCAAACCAAAAAGAATGCAAAAAAATGATACGGTTGAGTTGTGAGCTTATAACTTTAGAACAAAGAATCTGTTAGCGCGTCTATAATTAAAACTCTTCCATCGTCACATCTGTACGATACATAACTTTGTTCGAAAACTATGCAAGAATAGTATTTTCCATGTTTTGAGGAATAATCATGCAGAAACAGGAACTCCTTGTTTTTCTGGCAAATGCAGCTTTTTTTATTGTTTCGTCACACTTACCTGCGACCCTGATTTGTTGGGAAAAAAAATGTTATACATAGTTTTAAGGTTCACTTCGTCATTTTTTATTCTGCTCACTCATACATTGTAGTAGATTTACCACAACATAAATGCCTGAGGCGATGATGAAAGTCCAATAACGGCCAAGATGAGCGTCGGCGATATAGGCGCCCAAAAGAGGCATCATCCAAACAGTCCCCACCCAATTTGTTACGTTGTTTGCAGATTTTACTGTGCCTTCATGGAGCTTCCTTGTCAAGTACAGCACCAGATTTGACGCAATCCCATAGTATGCCATCCTTTCAAACAATTCATACCCTGCACCACAAAAGAGAAGCAGAAAGTCATAACGGCAACGAGAAAAGGTAATTTGTAGCACCGATAATCCTCTTTCGCTTTTAGTACTCCGTAATTCATGAAAGAAGGAAGCATGGTAATCAACACAGAAATTGATTTGGGTCTCTAGTCCTGCCCTCCCTGATGCCTCTCGGCTTTTATTTGGGGGATGGCTCTGTAGTAAAACGTTCCTATAGCTCCTCGGTTCTTGGAGGTTTAGAAGGGCCACTGGTTCAGTAGTATTCTGAGAGCAGCCACTTTGTGCATATTGCCAAAGGTTAGGTCTGTCTCAAATTATCCCCGCCCATACCCCAATGATTGGGAACTAGATGAATTCTGTTATTGTTGTTGTGATGAAAGAATGAATTGGGAAAAACCCCTATACCGCACTAATTACAAGAAAAAATCTCATGCTAGTAAATATGGTTCCTCGCCACCCATTAATGCATGACATTCTTCGACTCATCGTTACTCTAGATGGTGAAGACGTTATTGACTGTGATCCAATATTGGGTTATTTACCTTATGGTTTGTTCTGAGCTTTTTAAACTTACAGTTGGTAGTTGGTACAACAGCTAGAGTTTTCTGGTGGACTAATAAAGACCTAAAAATTAGGAAAAGGATTGCAAAATCATGTGTAAAAGAGTGTTCCATATTCTTAAGTACTCCTTTCATTCTTCAACATACCAATCCTCAAATCCAGCAACCAAGAAATTCAGAAGTTGTATACTTGAGAAAAAGTTTTCAGAATTCAAAATGGACGGTCCATTTTGAATTCAGGAAACTTTTTCTGGGTTCGATTTTTTAGCCCATGAGGAGTGAAGGGTAGTTTACCAACAATGAAGGAACAAGCTCTCCATCTCCCAGTCTTTGATCTTAGGACAGGTCTACCCTTTAGATCCACTGTTCCATCTTGTGTGTAATCCTCCTCTGTTCCATCCACAGCAGTACCGTTCTCCTCCTCTGCTTTTGTCACCATTTTGGATAGAGGCCACGAGTACTTTAGGTGCTCATCAGTTTGAGCTACATTTATAGGCTTTTATAGATACTCCACCAAGTAGACGGTCTAAAAAAGATAAAAGTTGGATATTTTCAAAACAAACTAGGTTTCGGTCATAATTTTTACTTTTTTTTCAATTTCTCTCATTGATGAAAACCAAAAAATCACAAAAATTTAACGCAAAATTGACAAACGAGAAAAAAACTTGAATAAAGACAAATTTCTGAAGTAGGTAACCTCTTCCTTATAACCTCCATATTATAAGCACCATACATTTAGAGGCTAAGATTTTTTATTCTATTTTACCATATTCTTATCTCTTTCCTCTTAAAGTGTCACCTCATCTTTCTAACCTCCATACGTATTATGGAGCCGACGTAAGGTCCATATTATGTATGCATCAATGTATTTGAACCTTGCTACTGGTACCGACCTTAGGGTATTGACCACGTACAGACGGCGCCGGGACCCCCTTTTGGGTCGCAAACGACCTATCCGATCCGTTGATTCATCTCAAAATCGAGACAATCGGACGACCCTAAGAGCTCGATCCAAAATAACCCCATTTCATGCAAAATTTTGCATGAAATGGGGTTATTTTGGATCGAGCTCTTAGGGCCGTCCGATTGCCTCGGTTTTTGCGGAGGGCCCTTCGGAATTCAATTTTGAGATGAATCAATGGCTCGGATCGGCTGTTTGGGACCCGGAAGGGGGTCCCGGAGCCGTCTATGCATGATCAGTAGAATGGTCATATGTCCCCTTAGGATTTCCGAATGTATTTAGATATTGTTCATCTCCTTTTGTCTCTTTGGTTTTCTCCAAAACTTCTGCCTCCAAAGTCGTACTTCCAAGTTGGCAAAAGATTCAAATAAAATGAAAGTTGGTAAAAGACTACAGTGTGAGTCGACGGAGTTGCATGTTTGAATATTCTGTTTGACCAAAAAAGAGAATGGTTAAACATTCCAAATTTTAGGGTACGATTTGTTTGGTCGTTAATTTCAAGATCTTAGAATAAGTTGAGGTACGCATAACTTGGCCTAAATGTTTTAAAAAAAAAATAAAACAAGATTTAAGTGTGTTGGTTAGTTTTAAAAAGTTTCAAATTATTTCCGGTAGGGAGCAAAACCTAAATTTACCAAATAGTATGTCAAATTTAGCATTAGATTTCTTACTCCCCTAATGGCCTCCACAAAAATGGACCCTATAATTGGATTTCTTATAAATCTCAAAAAAAGGAAAAGGATTTTACCATCCGAGCAAAATTATCAAATAACAACAATGTTAGAATCAAACATCGTACTCATTTATATACATATACAAAGTCTAAAGTCCCAAAAAAACAACTTAAGACGGCAAAATTTGCTTAGCTATGATGTTTTTGGAGGATAATGCAGGGTGGGTCCGAAGCCAGTCGCACACCTCAAACTAATCTCTAAAGTCCCTCTCATAGCAATCGCTTCGCTATGACCTTACCATAGCTATTTTGCTCTAATTATTGAACATACATAAGGATATATTGATAACCTACAAAATAAACTTAAAAACAGACAACTGGTCATACATCAAATTGACTAAACGAACCAGAGGTCATCTAGAAACAAGGGCAGAAGATTGTGGTTGTAATATTATCAAGGGGTGAAGAATTGAAGAAATTCTATATACAGGGACCATTAGGTGGCCCCACTAGAGACTAATCTCATATAGGGTGCTGTCAATTTCTGAATCGTCTGTCAATCCCTTATCTATTTATTAGGATTAATTGGTTCCGTGATTTTTTATGGAGTACAATGAAATATCATTTTGAAGAATATAAACGACTCCGAACATTCGTATGGGATCCGGAATAATTCCAAATCAACTGATTTGAACATTTTATGTACACTAAATTTTACCCGAGCACTGTAAAAATGTTGTGCCCCAGCTGATAAATTTAATTTGTTTGCCTGCCTTTGGTTGTTCTGTTCAGCTTGGAAAATGTAAGGGTCCACCAAAAAAATTTCTAAAAACGTCTAGGAAAAAGAAATTGACGGCCCAAATCTATAAAATGTGAATCTTGGCCGACTACTTCTCGGCACCAACCCGTTGTTTGTAGTTACATCTAGTCATAACCACTTTTTAGAGAAAATGGCCCATCAACTGAACCAAGTTTCCTAAGGTACAGACATAAACCTCTCAGTTTTGATAGTAGTACTACAACAGTATAACTTTTCACCTTCGTCAATTACTCCATGAACAAATCTAAAAACGGTAACTTCAGAATGCGTTCTAATCGGTTGCATTATTTAACGTACTATATCAGATTGCTTAGTGATTTATAAAAATTCTCTGTTCTCTAAAAAAAATCTGAAAACGATTTTTTTCCAGCCTTTGCCATCTTCACATGTGGAATTTAGCCCAACTTTTCCACTCTCATGTGAAAACTAATAAAAATTAATTTTTTGACTTTATTATCTAATTTCTTTGGGGATAAATTAGCTTGAAATTAAAAGAGGTTAAGCGAATATACAACCTACCAGAGGCATATCCTAGAAAGAACAAAATAAAACAAAAGACAGGAAATAAAAATGCCTACTCCCCGGCAAACCGCTACGGAGGAATAATTGGTGACCTTGCGGAACATGTGCCTAGCATAACCAAGCAAGCCTTGTTCTTGAATGGATTTTATCTAGTTTTGATAAAATCTAACATTCTCAACGAATTTTAGTAAAACTAGATTTTATCAACACTAGATTTTATCTCATTACAAAATACCTTTATCAACCCTAGATTTAATCCATTGGGAAAACAATGTCATTTTATCACACCTCTAAACAAAACTACGTACATTTTATCAAAATTAGATTTTATCTCATAAAATTCATTCAAGAACAAGGCCCAAGCATGATATTTTTTGGGTTGGCCCGCGCATTGATACCCACACATATTGCTTGCTGCACGCCTTCTATAAACAGATTTGGACAGCTGGGTCCATATCTTTATAAAATGTTGAATAAAAGCCTATTATTAAGCTTTCATTTACACATGCACAACTAAACCTTTATTTGTTATCTTAAGCTTACATGAGTATACACATATATTTTTCCGTTGACTCGTTAAGGCTTGTGAACAAGCTCGAGTTCGAGTCAAGCCTAGGCTAGCTCGGCTCATTAAGTTTTCACTGAGCTCGAGCTCGAGTTCGTTAAAAACTTAATAAACAAGTTTGAGCATAGTGAAATTCGGCTCGACTCGGTTCGTTTGCAGCCCAGCCCTACTTTTGATAAAGAAAACCATAGAGTCCCAGCCTATACGTCACAACAAGACCCACTCTCTTTGGCTGTGTGGACAACACTTCCGTTTACAATTGTTCTGCAGCTACTGTATGCATTTTGAAAGCCCAGATGCACCAAGCGCGTGCACCTCACTCTCTTCTTCCCCGGTACTCAGGTCCCCAGAACAACACCGTTGAACACCAATGTGAAACCAGAACCCTTAGGCCTCGTTTGATTCAGGGATAAGGCGTCTGGGATTGGACTAAGGCGTCTAATCCCGCCTTATCCTTCGTTTGGTTCCCAAAAAATGGGTTGGGATTACTAATCCGGGCTAAAAATAATACTAGGCGCCTTCGGTACAATATAATACCGGGGCCCATTACAAAGCTCCAAAGAACAGCTCCATAACAGACACTTAACAGAAAATAGAAGGCTTATTTGTACGAATGGTCCCCAAAATATTAGCGAAGTGTCACTTCGGTCCCCCAAAATATAAATCGTGTCTATTGAGTCCCCAATGTAAACAATTCGTGTTTAAATGATCCCTGGGTCTAACTCTGTTAATGTTTACCGTCAAGTGCAGGGGCATTTTCGAAATTTCATCTCGAACTCTCACCACTTCATCTTCCACCTCAAAACCCTAACCATATCCATCCCCAAATCCGAAAATTCCAAAACTGAACTCAAACCTCTCGGCTCCCACTATTTTCAAAGAAACAAAACAAGAGGAAAAAAAAAGAAAAGGAAAATCAAGTGGCAGTCATGGCCGCCGGCTGCCACCACCATTTGCCTCATCTTCTTCTCACTTTCACCTCTCTTCTTTCTCTCCCCATTCCTCTTTCCCTCCTCTTCTTCCCTTTTCCTTTCTTCTCAGCAAAAGAACCACCGCGCATAGCTGCTGTCGCTACCGAAAATGTTTGTGCTAATCCAGTGGAAAAACTCACCACCGTGGTCTGGACATGAACTAATTTTGCAAGCACAATCATGAGAATAAAGCTAGTGAAATTTGGGACACTTTAGAAATTTGATTTGGTTTTTTGTTATGGTGGTACTTGAATTTAAGAAAATATTTGGGCTAAAAACCTGTAAAAATACCTATGTCTTACTGTGCTGGTCATGGGTAGTATTTATTTGGTTGCAAATGAAATGAAACAACAACATTTAAGGAGGCTAGGTTTTGTCAATTTCGTTCATTGCTTGCTTAGTGCTCACCCCGGCCCAAGTTCTTGCTAATTTTCTTTTAGTGATTTGCGGTCCCTTTCTATTGTGTCTCTCTGTCAATAGTAGTAAGGGCAGTGTTGTGGAATGCAAAGTGTTTAGAAATGTCTTTGTCACAAGTTCATTTCTTGCTCATCCGGCTGTAATTTTTGGGTTTGGGGATGGGTATAGTTAGGGTTTTGAGGTAGAAAATGAAGTGGTGGAGGGTTTGATATGAAATCCCGAAAATACCCATGCACTTGACGGTAATCATTGACGGAGTTAGACCCAGGGACCATTTAAACGCGAATTCTTTACATTGGGGACTCAATAGACACGATTTATATTTTGGGGACCAAAGTGACACTTCTCTAATACTTTGGGGACCATCCGTACAAATAAGCCGAAAATAGAATCAGCTCCAATACGGGCTTGGACATTGATGCGAACCCAGAAACACACACTGGTATTACCCCCTCTGCCGTGACATCTCGACACATAACAAGAAGGGAACTGGATCGGGGAGGAGTATAAGCCAATATTGTGTGAAGCTGAACCCCAGTTTTGAAAAGCTTCTGCGTGTGAAACTACTTTTGGGCAGCAGGTTGGTAGTGTTTTGGATTGCGGTGAAAAAAGCTCCCCAACGGCAGTTGATGGAAGTTGTAGATGAGTCGCCAAGAGCTGGTGGTTGTGGATCTTGGAGACCTCTTCTGAACCCAAATAAAATCGAGAACAGCTGGGTAATAGTGAACCAATATCTGCAATGGAACCGGACCAGGCATGCTCCCTCCCTGTGTGATGAATCTGCCGTGGATATTGGCCCTAACATATTGTGGGGTAAATGATAGCTTCACACATGAGTGCAAAGTGATTTGAGAACCAGATTAGGAAGAGAAATCCCACATCTGGACTTTCTCTCTCTAGGAATCCTAGAGAGAAGGCAGGGCCCCCTCGAAGGGAATCCTGAGTATCTAATTTTTATCATTATGAGTATGAATTTTATTGGGAGAATTACTGAACAGTGGCACTAGGGGCAAAAAATTACGTTTTGCTGGTGTACTTTTTGGAAATCACCAAGTCATGACAAGCAAAATAAATATTCGATATACATGGTATTTTAGATGTGTACTGCCCACAATACCCCTCATCAGTCATGGTGCAATTGTTTTTATGTATGTTGCAATAATGAGTAGAAAGGATGCAAACTATGACATGCCCGGGTGCAATATTTGCAATCTCAGTGCAAAAATTTATTTTTTGACCAACTTGGTTAGTTACTTCTCATGGTGCAAGTTTATTTATGTAAGTTGCAATAGTGAGGAGGAAGGATGTAGAATTTTACATGCCGAGGTGCAATAGTAGCAATCTCAGTGCAGAAACTTATTTTTTGACCAACTTGGTTCCTTACTTGTCATGGTGCAAATTTATTTATATAGTGAGGAGGAAGGGTTTAAAATTTTACACGCCGAGGTGAAATATTAGCAATCTTATTCCATAAACTTATTTTTTTGGCCAACTCTGTTCGTTCAGACATGGTGCAAATTTATTTATGTAAGTTGCAATAGTGAGGAGGAAGGGTGCAAAAAATTTACATGCCGAGATGCAATATTAGCAATCCTAGTCCAAAAACTTGTTTTTTGACCAACTCTGTTTGTTCAGTCATGGTGCAAATTTATTTATGTAAGTTGCAATAGTTAGGAGGAACATTGCAAACTTTTACATCCCAAGCTGCAATATTAGCAATCTCAGTCCAGAAGAGGGAGAGTGAGGGGGTTGGTTCAGGGGGAATTTTTCAGACGAGGGTATTTCGGTCAACACGAAAATGGGTACCATGTATGTGTAAATAGTTTTTTCCGTGTCATGTGAGGAGTAATTTCCAAGAAGTGCACCATTGAACGGCAATTTTTTTCCCCTACTACCACTGTCCGGTAATTCTCCCAATTTTATTTGAGCTTATGTATTTGGTATTCAATGGAGTATGAATTTGCAGTTCAAAAAAAAAAATGGAGTATGAATTACCTGACTTATGGGTGTTCAAAATGTATCCAATTAAATGTTTAGAAAAATCTAAAAACCAAAATTAGCATTATAAAAAAGGAAAATGCTAACGTGTACCTAATGTTGAAAAAATGTATTGAAATGTGTGAAGTTTCAAGTGTTTAGCTTCATGGTTTCGCTCTAGGTTAATAAATTCCCAATTTTTTTCCCCGACGATATAAACCATGCAGCTTGCACGCACAGCACTAATCCTCGATTGATCCCGTTTCCAAAACATAGTTCACTGTAACATAATTATTTCCAAGGATTTTAGGAATTGGATCAATACTTCACTTCACCTGGATCCCAGTTACAATCCAGAATGGGTAGGATCTGTATTTCCCGGTAACCATGTGCAAGGTACAAGGCTCCTCTGCACTATAACTTTGAGAGAGAGCGTTTGTGCGTGCTCAAAGCATATCCTGTACTAAAGTTTGAGAGAGAGCGTGTGAGTGTGCGCACGTGTACGTGCTCAAAGCATATCCTGTAGCACAGTTGTGCATACTCACTATTCAAGAATTAATACACCAAACTCAGCAAACTTCACAAACATTTACTGCATTTACATACCTATAAGGGTGTTCACGTGTGTTTGTGTATTGTTTGTGTATTGTTTGTGTATTCCAACAAAATCTAACAAAAACACATATGAAAGTAACAACCAACGAGGCAAACGGAGGAATGAACGGGAACCATATTTTAGAGCGGCCATTCTTCACGCAACATATCGAAGCAACAAAGATTCAAGGATGGAGAAGAAAACATGATCCTGAGGTGTCTTGAAAAGCCAAAAAAAATAACCAGGCCTCTAAACTCCATTCCCCATTTCCATCCACATAGGAAGAGCTCTTACTCTTGCTTCATTTTACAAAGCCCTTTCCGGAAAATCACCTCCCATGATACCCGAACTTGATAAAGGGAAACAGAAACCTACTTATCCTTCAAACCTCGAATTAGACATACCATATCCTGTTTCAACTTGAAACACTTCAGCCACAGTCTGCACCGAAGATCAGGTGACCACTGCCTCAATGAAGGATTCCACTTCCACTTCAAATTCCTTCCCAAAGCCACAATTCCAATCTATCGTTCCCTTTAGAGTTCAACTTTTGAAAAGTAGGTGTCTGTCTCCTGTGCAAAAGGCAAGTTCAGGCAAACAAAGTTTATGCCTCGTAATGAGAAGCATTGGCTACCACTACAATTGCTACGGCTACAACTACTGCGAGTGTTGGGTACCACCACAATTACAGCTATTCACTATGTAGCAATGGCCATCAACCTGCGCAGAGAGGTCCAAAGGACAATATCACCCAGAACCTTTTGCTTAATGTCAAATTGTTTACTCACAAAAAGCAGCATGCATGAACTTCGAAAACTATAGAAAGTTTTCCTAAATCTATGCTAGTAAAATCCAACAAAACCAAAAAGCTGGAATAATAATAGGCCGCTTAAGCTTTAACAGTAACAAAACTAACAAAAGGGAAAAGCATTTAAAGACGAAGAGAGAAAAGAGAGCAAAAGCATTTGGTAACCAAATATCAAACAGATCCAACTAGAAGCAAACCAAAGTACGACACACAAATTAACAGGAATGATCAAGGAAGTATGAAATGTTAGTGCTACTGTTAACAACTAAATTTACGCTGGTGAAATAGCTACTGTCAACTACTAATAAAAGTCAAGCAATCAATCAGTCCGATTATCTACTCTCATCTGCAGATGAACTCCCAGGAACCCATAGGACACCATTTTACGAGGGATTCCTGTAGAAGTACCTCAAGCCATGTTTATCAGCATTTCTTGAGCCACCTGCAAAATGATGGACATAACCACAATAATCAGCTCATCAAGAGTCCGATCTCCAAGCTGCATTAGAATACCCCGAAGGCCCATTGCTGTTTCCATAGCCACTCCCTTTGGATCCACCTCCTGTTATTCCTTGTTGCTCTACTATACTATTACTGCCACCGGAATTGCGGTTATGGACTCCCCCAGCACGGCCACCAGCAGGCCCATACCCAGCAGAATTACTATACCCATAAGCAGAAACTCCACCAGGAGACAGACCCATAGCACTCCAAGGAACTGTAGCCCCATAACCTGCATTAACACTATAAGCTAAAGCACTATACCCAGGAATCTGGTTACTCCATGGGCTTTTCAATGCATCAGGTGGCACACTTACATAAGCAGAATTGGGGTTGTTGGGATTTCCATATGCCCCAGCAGGGCCAGTGAAGGCAGTATTAGCACTCCCATAACCACCGTACCCACTGTAGCCAATAACACCATTTCCCACTCCATATCCGTAGTTTGGCCCTACGTAGCTAGGATATGGTGGATAAGCTCCACCGGCAGTTTGTGGCTGCAAGAGTCTATTCGTACCAGTACCATAGGGTTGATAGCCTCCCCCACGGTCACCACCACCTGGATTTACCTCTTTTGGAAGGGCTGGTTTCACCTCAACAAGTTTACTACTCAGTTCATGGAAGTTTTTGTGGAGAACTCTATCAACTGCTTCTTCTGTATCGAAGGTGATAAATCCAAAACCACGAGGCCGTTTAGTGTTTTGATCGTACATTATTACTACGTCTGTCACAGTACCGTAAGTTTCAAAATACTGACGAAATTCTTCTTCTGTCAGCACAGAGGGCAAACCTCCAACAAATATCTTTTTCGTTCTGTGATTTACTGCACTGCCAGCGCTTCTGCCAGAGCTTGAATTTCCAGGTGTAAACGATGTGCGCTGTTCTTCTCTTGATAAAGCTCTCTTAGCCTCCACCTGGCACAAACAAATGCACAGATAAGCTGTTAGTAACTCACACAACTTATACAAGTTAACAAGTTAAATGCCAGAACGCGAAGTGATTTAATGGGTAGGTCACAAGAAGTAAAATTAACAGAGGAGCAATAGAGTCATTTAAACATATAATGCAGGTGGTCAAACCTCTATTTTCAACCATCCAACAATATGCTTGACAAAATTCGAGAGGACAAAAATGATTCGCAGATAGAAAGTTCTGGTACAAACACTCAAATTTTAGTTCTTGATATTCTCTCAACTAGTCTACAAGAATGGAGAAACTAAAAGTACAGATGCGTAGAACAATAAAACTACCACAGAAAAGAAAACAAACTTCAAGCCATATCACGACAAGAAGACAAATATCAAATCCTATACAGTCCTCGTTTGGATCAACTTTTTATACGTTTTTGTCTAAGCAGCTTTCAAAACAAAAACTAGAAACAAGCCACAAGGCAAACCAAAAAAAAGTCAGTAAAAACGCTGATTGTCCATACCATCACTTGCTCTGATAAACAGAAAATATCATTGGAGAAAGCAAACAATATACCATACATAAAGGCGTCCATCATCAAGTATGCTGAGTTCGTAACCACAAATTGGAGCAAGCTCCAAAATATAACCATTTGTATGTTACAAAGCTATTTACTTCTTGGTAGTGGCATCCAGTTTTTCCCATAACCGAATAAAAGAAAAGGTCTATGTCCCCTTTTTTCCTTTCCGGGTAATAATTAGCAAGAGACTGAATACTGAATAGTACTGCCTGATTAACTCAATAACTAGATTCTAGATACCCGTATGATCTAGTTAACCCCAACAAGAATTATCTCATAGTTGGAGCCAAATCAATCGAAGATACGTAAAAAAACAACAAATAACCATATACTAACTATGAGAAAAACAAACGCTGAAAAAATGCATAGATTGAAACTCATCAAAATTGGAAGAAAACGAAAGCAGTAGTGTATGAAATTGAACAGGAGCTCTCCACCTTCAGCCAACAATGAATCACAGAGACAAAAGCCATTAATGATTAATATAGAAAAGAAACTAAACAGAACGCAAATCCATGAGAAAACACCAAATATGGATGGAGAAAACACAAACAGATTGAACCCAATAAAATTGGAACAAATCGAAGGCAATAATGTATGAAATTGAACAGGAGCTCTCAACCTTCTGCCAACAAAGAATAACAGAGAGAAACATACAAAACCATTGATGATTAATAGTACATAAAAGCAAATACCAATAACCCAAAACGAGGAGAAAACACCAAATATTGCTTTAAAAAAGACACAGAGTGAACCCCTCAAAATTGGAAAAGAATGCATGGAATTGAACGGGAGCTCTCACCCTCCCTGCCATGGGAGAATAACAGAGAGAAACAACAAAGCAATTGATGATTATTAATACATAAAAGCAAATACCCATGACACAAAACAACAAGAAAACACCAAAATCTTGCTAAAGAGAAGAAGAATAGAAACAACCCATCAAAATTGAAAGAAAACAAGGGCAATAGCATAAATTGAACGGAGCCTCTCACCCTTCTGCCATTGAAGAACAACATTGACAATTGATGATTAATACATAAAAGCAAATACCCAATACCCAAATCAACAAGAAACCGCCAAATATGGATGAAAAAGGACGAACGGTGAACCCAACAACATATTTATCGAAAAAAAGACGGCTAAAATGTGTGCAATTAGATGGGTACCGTTCTGCCATCGATAATGTGCTTTTCCTGAAGAACAGTGTCGAGGACTGAAGGGTCGGAGAAGACGAGGAAGCCGAAGCCACGTGGCCGTCCTGTGATCTTATCACGCATTATTACGATATCAGTAACATCTCCGTATTTACCGAAGTAATCTCTGAGGGTTTCCTCTGTTGTTTCCCACGCTATCCCTCCCATGAATAGCTTTCCCTCGTCCGATTCCATCTCTCTGTCTCCTCTCTCTCTCTTTTCTCTCTTTCTCTCTCTAACTGAAGTGGAAGAAAATGGGGGGCTAGGGTTTGTGTCGCACCACCATCGACCAGTGGCCGTGAGAAGGAATATTTTATTGTACGGCTATGTAAAAAAAGATGCCAAGCGAGGGTCTTGGGTAGTCAGAGAATTGTGAAACACCTGGGCAACTTTGACTTTTATTAATGTAGGAAAAAATATATGTAGAACAAATTAGGAAAAAATTGGGGTAGTGATAATGCCAAAATTATTTTTGATTGTGTCAAAATTCTAATACATAAAGAGTTTGTACTTTACATATGAATACAAGCATTTCATGCACTTGAGTTTTGGCATGATCAAAAATTGGTTATCTTTTGAAAGTAAAAATTATCTGGGCTGTTTAACCAAAAAAAAACCTTTGGAATGATTCATTTTATAATACTCCACCCACCATGTTAATTTGTTGGTCATTATGGGAAGTTGGAACCAATTTTTCTCACTACTTATATCTTTTATGGAGAGGAAGAGGTTTGACGTTGTTTTATTGAAGAAGTTGTCGAATTTCCGAGTTAAGGTCAACTCAAAAGAGTTTGGGTAGTCAGAGAATTGTGAAACACTTCGGCAACTTTGACTTTTAATATATGGGAAAAAATGTAGTATAAAACAAAATATTGAAAAATTGGTCATCTTTTAAGTCAAAATCATTTGGACTGTTTAACAAAAAAAACCTTTGGAATAATTCATTTTATAATACTCCACCCACTATGTTACAATTCGTTGGTCATTACGGGGAGTTCGTACCATTTTTACATTACTTATATATTTTATGGAGGGGAAGAGGTTTGATGTCGTTTTATTGAAGTAAGTTGTTGAATGTCTGAGTTAAGGTCAACTGAAAAGAGTCTGGACATTCAGAGAATTGTGAAACACTTCGACAACTTTGACGGGAAAAAAAGGTAAGTATAAAAAATTGGTTATCTTTTGGAAGTCAAAATTATTTGGACTGTTTAACCAAAAAAAAACTTTGGAATGATTCAAAAATACTCCGCCTACCACGTTAATTTATTGTTCATCATGGGGAATTTGTAACATTTTTACAATACTTCTATCTTTTATAATGGACATATGTTTTATTGGATTATCAATTATTTAATGATAGAACTAATTAAGGTCAATCAAACAAGATTCATATATTACATTTAAATAGTACTATTATCGATTAGTAAAAAATATCAACAACCATTTATTTGAGAAATAAAGTCAAACAAATTTAGACAGAGTTGGTATTACTAGGATTTTGCAAAAAAAGTACGAGAGTAATCAAGTATCTATAGAAAGCTTTTAGACTCCCTCTGTAGTGATTTACTAACTCCCTGCTACCCCTACTAATGTATATCGAATGAAAAATAATAATAATAATCGAGTATCTATGGCTATATAGTACTAATATGAAATATGCCACAATTATTGGTTGACCCATCAAAAGCTTGTCTGACGTAATACAATGTTTTGTTTTCTAAATAATTCCTTGGTCCATTAAAAAAATGTGAAAATTAAATAGACATGGGGACTCTACTTTCCCAACTTCATCATGTCTATTTCAGCTCCCTATCCTATTTTTGCATGAATGACCCATTTTCCTCATACTATTAGTTCATTTCAAGGCAGATTGGTTCAAACTAAGTTTTTAGCAAAATAAAGATCATCACATTCATTAAATAGAACAACCCCTAATTGTATAGTCCATTCACTAAACTAAGTTAAGTTCAAAAAATTGCTCATATTTTTAATCAGGTATCACGCGGCGCCTATTTTCAAAAGACGGGCAAAGAGAAAATTATGCCAAGTTTTACCCATCCATTTTTGGAAAGTAGACATTTATTTTGGGACGGTCCAAAATAAAAAGCGAACACTTATAAAGGGATGGAGGGGGTAATATATTCATTTTAAATAACCCATCTAAGACAAGTAGAGTAGCCGGTTAACTAAGGGTGCACACCAGCCTGCTAGCCTGCCCAGTCCGTTTTTAGGGTTGGTGATATGTATTTATGCCCCTCAAATTGGGTCGGTTTGAGTTTTTAAGTCCGCTTAGTTAATGCTTCGGGCTTGTGAATACCTCTTAAAATCAAGCCCAGTCCGGCCCATGCAAAATATTGACATAATGTGATATAAAAATACCAAAAACTATTAAGATGGAAAAAAGCTACTACTATACCTATATATATACACAATACACCTTTTTTAATAGTATATTTATACATATATTCCATGGTCTTCATATTACTATAATATCTATAGTGGTAAAATCTAATTTATAATAGTTATGATGATTAATTTACACTTGGGTATTATACTTTAGACAAATAAATGGGTTAACTGAGCAGACTTAGAAAATGAAACTTTAAACTTTAAGAGAGTCGCGCTTGAGAAAAATAAATGAAACCCGATTATTAATGGATGGACTTGAGTATGCCCAAATCCTGTTATTATCTAGGAGTAGTATAAATGCGGCTCAATGTTTATGCACCCTTACGGTTACCCTATTGATAAGACCAAAATATTGACACGGTTAAATAGATCCGGAAATGAAATGATGTCTTCTATTCGGTCAGTGATTTTGGAAAGTGAGGAAACGTGGGAAGAAAGTGATGGCCTCATGTAATAGGAAAGTTTTGAAGAGGTCAGGACACATTATAAAAACACAAAAGCACGGCTAGCTAGGAGATGAGGCAACACACAAGACCACGACAGCAGCAGCAGCATCTTGAGAGAACCACGGCTGGAGATCGAACAAGATGATCAGCAAAAAGAGGTCTTTGTAAGATTTTATTTTTATCTTCATTGTTCTTGGCTCATTAAGTTAGTATTCATGAAACTCATATACGGATTCAATCGGAAGGATTTTCTCCCATGAATTGATATCATCATGTTAATCGAATTGCTTGATTTATCAACTAAAAATATTAAGTGTTGGGTATTTACTGTGATTTGTTTTTATAGATATACAATTGATGATTTGATCTTAAAACTTTAAAGCAGAAGAGGAACATATTTTTATTACAAATAAAAAGGACTTCACGAAATATTATGATCAACCGTGATAAGATTGACTTCTAAATCATTGTGTAGAATCATAGGAAAAATGATTGTATAAATGTAGTTTATAATATTTGTGGATGTGGATTCTGAAACTTTTAGTCATTTTTCTCAATTGTTAATCTCCATTACTTTTCGTGTGTTGGTTTAATTGTTTCTTTCATACTTGTTTTATTTAATTTATAATTTAAAAATCAGTCACAATTTTTGGCAACTAGCTAGGCTAGGGTTATTTAGCTTTCCTATTACAAAGCACAAGTCTCTGTGGATTCGACTTCGCTTTCGTCATATTATACTATCAATTCGATTTGTTCGCTTACGAGTACATTAAAATTTCACAACACTCATCTTTACAAAATAATTAAAATTTTCAGAGTTAATTGTTTCAAAGACAAGAAAGTAATTAGTTATTTTTAATGAGATACGGTTCTTTCTTACTTTATATTCGTGGATATTGAATGGCTTGGGAATCTCCTACTATTATTAAAATCTCCAAACTAAATACTAAGGGTGAGTTTTCCGTTTGCCAAAAAAAAAAAGTTTTTAGCATTCCAAACTTTCATTTGCTGCTCAAAAGTCCGATACCATTAATGTCCAATAGCTTTGATAGTAATGGCTGGATCGACTACTATCTCGTCCATTGAGTATAACATAGCAAATAATGGTATAGCAATGAACATCGGGATGATACTAGGAAAGATGGTCCAAAGAATCTCGATAGTAGTTTCATGAACAATCCTTTGCGGGATTGGATTTTTACCAATGTGATTTTAATAACTTACATTTAGCAAAAGGAGTACGTGATAGAAAATTGAATTTTTAGCTAATGAGAAACAAAAGTAATTTTAGCAACCAAACTAAACTCAATTTTTTGGAACAACTTATTATAGCAAATGAAAAACGGAATTGGGGGCCCCATAGTAAGTAACTCACTACTCACTGCGGGCGGTGTAGTGGAATCTTGGACGATCCGGATCTTATTTAAGATCTAAACCGTCCAAAATATTTTTAACAGCCGAGATTTATTCACTAGATATGTAGTCACTACAAGGCCAGAACCAATGAAAAACAATGCTGAATCACGGGGGGGAAGTTTGAACTGCAATAACGGGCCCCAATTTTCTTGAGCTCCCAATTTCAACCCAACACTGCAAAAAAGAATTCTTTTTTTTTTGAAAGGTACAAAAAAGAATTCTTAAACCCATCAAAAACAATCTGGCGGCCTGTAGGGCTCACACTCCAACGGTCCAGATACCTTTTTTATTCATTCTCCTTCTCTACTCCATAATAAAGAAAAGAAAAAAGGTAAAGTGGGCTCACATTTGTAACGGTCACTTCCCCCTTCAGACCCTTCGTCAATCTAACCCTGTATACAACTCCATATCCTCACCATTACTCCACAGTTTCCTCCACCTTTTTCCTCTCTCTAAATCCAAACGCTCCTCTCTCTCTCTCTCTCTCTCTCTCTCTCTCTCTCAGGATGATGACCTGTTGTTGAGAGCCAGAAATCTTGATCATCATCATTGGGTTGTTGAGAGCCAGAAATCTTGATCATCATCATTGGGTTGAAGAAAAATAGCTTGAATCGGAGATCAAGATCTGAGTAACTGAAATGGGTTGTTTTCTTGCGTGCTTCGGTTCTTCGAAAGATAAAAAACCCAGAAGTCAGATCAAGAACAGGGTCCTCCCTCAAAACCAAGTAAGCATAAATTTTACTAATTTCCATCGCTTATACGTTCCAATTTCTCTTACCATCTGTTTGGCGGCCCAGAATTGGTTTCCATTGAAAAGGCCGACTGATCAAATGCATCTTACTCGATGGCCAGTTATGGATGATTTTGTCTACTTTTTTCCCATTTCTGAATCCTTTTTTGTCCACATTTCTTTAAGTATTCTGTTCTTGTAATTTAACGAAAAAATGAAGAAGATTTTCTCGATTAAACGAAAGATGCGTATCTTGATTAAAGATTAGGATGCGAGCCTTAATGGGTAGTAGGCAAGATTTCGGCTATTTCTTTTCCTTTTTGTGAATCTTTTTCTGGCGGCCAAATGGAGCTTCGAAGTGTTTCTCCTATGGTTTTTGTGCTCATAACTAAGTTGAATTCTTAAAATTTGTAGCTGAGACATGGAATCCAGAACCCTCAGCAGTCCACTCTCCATGTACAACAGGAAATCTCTGCAAAACCCACCAATTTGATTTCGGAAGAAGTGCGGTGAGTAATCAATTTTGTTGGATTTCATTCGTCCAATTCTGTCCTCTCTTTTTTTCCTTTTCCTCTTTTGAGAAAGAAAGAAAGAAAGAGAAGGCATTAACCTTATTTTGTTTATTATTGGTGAAGATTCATGCATTCTGATCGCAGATATAAGGTGGAGGAGCAACTGAGCATGAGTACCAGAAAGAAAGTTACTTTTGATGTAAATGTGAAGGCATATGAACCTGTTTCAGTCCATGAAAGCGCTGAATCCTTACCGGAGGGTGGTAAAGACATCGAAAAGCAAAATGGGGATTGTTCAGGAAAATCAAGCTTATCCCGCTCACAATCTGAAGATGATTCTACCCCTTCAAGCGTCTTGTCTTACCCTCCGAATCACAGGTATCAGAACTGCAGAGACAGCGATGATGAAGCCGATGAATTCGACTGTGAGGTAAGTGATTTGGATGATGAAGATGAGGAGCTAGAAGATTATGGTGATTATGATGGCGATTATGATGAGGATGAGGACAGCCAAATTTTTGTTCCTATTAAGTCAGTGGAGTCAAGAACTGAAATTTCTCCACCTCGAGCTTTTATTGAGGAAGAAGAAGTGAAAAAGCCGGGATCCAACAGAAATGTGCGAGACAGAAGTATTTATGTTCATCCTGTGTTGAACCCGGTAGAGAACCTCGCTCAGTGGAAAGCTGTGAAATCGAAAGGGCCACCACTACCTTTGAAGCCCCAGAAGGAGAATTTGAGATTGGAGCAGGAAGCGCCTCGTATTTCAATCAGCTCTGAGCCAATCTTTAAGAACCCATCTTTCAGCTTCAAGTCCAAATGGGATCAACCCAAGAGTCGAAACCAAGAAATAGCAATTGATGCTAGCCTTTCGAATTGGTTAGTCACATCGGAAACCACTCCAACAATGAAAACTCGGCCCATTTCACATGAACAAAGCATTTCTCCTGGATCAAATTCAGTGGTGAGCATTGAAGATAGACCAATTTTAGGTGCATTGACTGTGGAAGAGCTGAAACAGTTTTCAGCATCATCCTCACCGAGACGATCTCCCAGTCGAAGCCCAGATGAGATGGCTATAATTGGTACTGTTGGGACGTATTGGAAACACACAGAGGGAGGCAAGGATTCTGGCTCATTATCTTCCTATAAAGGCATACCAAACACAACTAGCAAGTATAGAGAGGTATTTGTGAAGTGAAGTTTCATGTGCTATGTAAGTGATAGTGCTTTTGGCTACTAATATGGTGTTATTGGTGTGTAGGATAAGAAAGTGAATTGGCACTCTACCCCATTTGAGACAAGGTTGGAGAGAGCTTTGAATAGACGACCTGCTGAAGCTTAATCTACATATCTTCACTGTGTTGCTTGTGAGATGCTTATGGGGGTGTTTTCTTTTCTTTGATTTTTTGTTTTGTTCATGGTTGTCTGTTGTTAACAAAGCTTCATTTGTGAATTGATATAAGGTTTCAACAAAATTGTTCGTTTGTTTGTTGTAATTCATTATTGCGTTGATTTGATAGTCATTATATCATATTTGTGTACCTACTCATCTCTGGACTTCGTTCAGAGACAGAGAAACTATACTTTCTGAGGCTTAGTTCTGCCTTTAAGCTATCTTTTCTTTGACGTTGCTCTGATCATTTTGTTTTTAGTTTGTTTAATTATACATCATTTATATTCAATGAATGTCAGTGCAGCATGCTCTGAGATCAAAACTTTGCAGAAACTCTCTCTCTCTCTCTCTCAGTTGTACCTCTAGCTACTACTCAAGGTTGTGTTTGAATGGGATGAAATTCACTTCTAAGTCTTTACTCTTTATTATTCTTGTACATGATCACAGGCTTCGAATACCCTCTACAATTGAAAAAACAAACATGTCAGCTATAGCATGCTAATAGTTGTAATGTTTGCGGTTAAAAAATGGCGCAAGTTTTCTGGTATAGTAGATGGAGTTAAGACAGTTCCGTTTTTGGAGAATAAGTTTTTGGGATTCCCTGTTAGTCAAAGGAATTGAAGGGTTTTTTCCTGGTTTGCACATTGATGTCTTCTTTCATGCCTCACCATTCTAGAAATATGACAAACACATTGAGTAGGATATCCGAATATAAGAACATGAGAGGAAAACAATTCTGGAGATATGCCAAGTAGGCAATTGATTCAAGGGACAGAGCAAAGAGAGCTCTCAGACAGCGCGAAGGGTGAGAGGAAATATATTGAGTAAAATATTGGGGTGAATCTGATCTTGTCAATACTACTGCAGCAACAACAATTTTGTCTGTGTATCATATCTAGAAGAAAAATGATTGGGACAAAGATGTCAGGACACATATATATTCAAACTTGTTCAAGGTTGTATACGGGTTCACATGGATCTTGTAGGATCTCTGTGTATCGACATAAACACATTTGTATTCAAATATGTGTCCGTATTGTCTGTCCCGCTTTTTTATGGCCATGTTGGGCACCCGAAATCATGGGTTTCTTTTCTGGTTTCCATTTTATTTTAGTTTTCCCTTTGATATCAGAACTTCTGGATTTTACTTGTTCAAAAAAAAAAAACAAAAAAAACAGCAATTACTCCGACAATCGCTGCCCCAGAAACTACTCACTGATACAATCTACTAGTATGTCACTGTTAGCCATTTGGCCACATCTGAATTGGGAGTCGGGACCACAATTTTGAAACGCTTCAACTAAAACCCGTTATGAATTGCATGAATCAAGGTGAGCAAAACCCGTTATGACACCCCTATGCCAAAGCAATTTGGCAGGTTTTTTTCCCCTGGTGGAAGTACTTTGTTATAGAAAGCCCAAACCAAAACATACAACAAGAGTTCAAGGAACAAAACCCTTGCCTTCAAACAAGCAGACTATACAAATACTCTCAAGAAACCATTTACTCTCGTGCAACAACTACAGAGTGTAGAGAATTCTCTCATGCAGGATCCATGCTATGCATGCGCATAGCGCTTGAGAAATTCAAAAATATATGAATTTGAGAAAATTCTCAGTATTTATTTGTTGTGTGGTGGTCGTAACATTGCAGTTCCCTAGGCCACCAAGATAATAGCAAAGCCTCCCAAAAGTAGCAGCAGCACTCAAAAACTGGAAAAATTTCACATCACTCTTGACAGCATCAGAAGTAGCAGCAGCAAAACCAAATCTTCTATGACCAGCAATTTTTCCAATTGAAATATGTAATCTGCACTTCTTCCTTAATTAGTAGACCTCCGCATATTTTTTCCAAATGAATCCTTTAGCAGCAGTCACCTTCCACTTGAACATGTTCACCAATTGCGCCAGTAGATATCCAAGCTTCAAGTCCATCCCCATCATCTACTGCAGCAACATTCCAGAGATTGTTATGTGCTGAACCACTCCACAGAAAACTCAAGACAAAAGAACCTATCTAGAACTTCAGCCCAAAGCAAGAAATCAGAAAAGTAAGACGCAACACCACCTATTGAGTACTGAGAATTTTCTCGAAAACAACTAACCACTATTATTAAGAGGCAATCATCCAATCCAAGCATATAGTAGATCCGTAACAGAATTTGTATGTATAGCCACTTCAATCGTATTCGTCGTTTCTTGAAAGTATCTTTTTCCTGGGAACACGGTCAACCAGAAATAATAAGGCTCACGATTCTTCATCCGCAGATGCAGAAAATGCTCCAGTTTCCCATTCTCATATGAGGCCAGAAAGTAAATTTGCAGCAGGTCGGCATGAAATGATTCATCATGCTCAAACTTCAGTCTATTGTTCGTTAAGGACGGTTTATAGATCATCGAATTCCCACAAATAGAATGAAAAGTGGGTCCATGTAAATGATCGAGACCTCGCAAACAACGCTCCTTCCCCATATGGAGTTTGGAACCCAAAGGCAATTGTTATCTTCTTTGTGTCAGTTGACCTAAGCCGCACTCTTACTGTTGAGGTGGGGCTCAGCCTCCGAACCGTACGTAAGACGAGTTTCTGCCTCATACAGCTCGAGCCGAAGACCGGGGAAAGTTTAAGAGAGAAATTCACCAGTCAAAGGAACAACATTTCTCATCAAATTTGGACAAAAAAATAACTTTTTTTTGTAAGTAATTTCTTATAGAAACACACCAGAAAAGGAAAGGCAAGGGATTACCTTAATCACAATACAGCAAAACCAAAACTAAAAAAGAGAGCTAAGCAAAGAATACAAGTGAACAAACCATTCAAGAAAACAGACAGCTTCTCTTAGCAAGAAAAAATGACCAAAGCATTCACTCTTTCTCGCCTAACACAGATGTTTAAGTTACGCGAACAAGTAGCACAACCATGAGGAAGATACATGTCATTACAAATATCACAGGCCATGTAAAGCATGTAGTCATGAAACTCTTCGAGTACACCTCAAAAGCAGGTGAGTTGGCATGACCTATGTTACAGAGATCCTTCACTTTGGCTGAAGTACCCGTGTCCTGTGTCTGACACACGTATTCATTTTGGACACTCGGATCCTCTAATTGTATGATATTTAAAAAAAATGAATACCAAATTAGCTAGAAAAGTGATATTTCTAGACTTTCACATGGACATGAAATAGAAAAAACACATTTTTCTTTAACTCTTCTTGTTTAAATACATTACTAAGTATAATTTACAATATATAACCTGCTCTAGTCATGCAATTTATACTACAAACAGGTGTTCAGGATGTGTCCCCATACCCATACCCTGTTATGGGATGCATATCCCAGTATCCTAAGATTTAAATCTGGAAAGGTTTGACGCTTGGACATGCACTCGCACCTGATACTCGTACCCGAGTCCATGTAACATAGGGCACATGACCCGTGCTTGCCAAGCTATGTTCAACAACCTTCTCCGTTGAGTCAAGTATCTGCACCCAAATTCCAACTTGAGCTCATGATAAGAGTCAAGCATATTTTGGGTAACACTGTATTGCATTCTCGACAGAAAATTAAGCATTTTGGTCCAGAAATGAGACAGGAGTTAAGAAGATCCTAGCAGGGAGTAACACTACCCTATGGGAGAGTATTTTTCCCATATAATTACAGGAACTGACTTTTTCGGGTTTTTTTCAGGGACCGAGTCATCATGAGACTGCTCTCTTGAAGTTGCTGTGCCAACCCAACCATTTCATCTGTCAAGTCATCCAGCTTTCTGTTGGAGGCAAGTAAGAGAATCAGAAACAAAACTGTATAGATACTTTTGAATGCGTTGGTGTCTCGATCTTAAGTAGGCTCCTTGAAAACCCCAAAAGACCATTTTCAGTAAAATAGTAGATGCCTAGTCACATTAACTTCAGAACAAATTAAACTAGTAACCTAGTGATGCATCATATCCTTAGGCTGATAATAAAAATGAGTTTACATGTGGAAGGTACCTTTGTTTGTCAATATGTGTTCGAGCCGCAGCATCCAATTTGACAGGCAGTGAATGATCAGTCTTAACACTCTCTGTGGATCTATCTACAATGGTAGATGAGGGCCTATTTAGTTGGAAAGAATGACACAAATAAAGACCAAAAACAGAGATAATCAAATAAAAGCAGTACAGAAACTATAATTTCTTCTTACACATATCTCCTTCTCAATCTGGGAGAAGTGGGAATTGGACTCTCTCCTCCTGCTTTAGAAATGCTTTTTTCAACTGAAATTACAGCAAGAGGCTACTGAAATTCTTGCATAGCTGACTGAAAGTTTTTCAAGGGAAAAGGTTGGCAAAAATGAGTACCCTTATGAGATGTACAAACTTTTAGTTCAGAGTCAGAAATATCAAATGGTTCTTCAAATGCATTTCAGTAGAGTAAAGCCCATATCTCAGTAAGGCGCACATCAAATTCTTCCTTCCAATGGTAACACTTCTTTTTCTTTTTTTCAGAGAAAAGATGGTAATATACATTCAACACATTACTCAACTGTGAACACTACAGTGTATAACAAATTTCAAGATCGCGTGCTTGACACCTGTTAAAGCATCCAACTCAAAACCAATTGGCAATGAGTGGAGAGGCCGCCCAGGCTCATATACTAGTTTGGGAGGTGTTAATTAACCAATATGGGACAAGCTCTAACACTCCCCCGCACGTGCGACCCTTGACCCGCACGTGGAGAGGTAAACAACGGATCCTCAACATTGGGATCATAACAAAACATGGTGCACTCATGGCACAAACAACAGGAAAATAACCAAGAGAGTCTTATCCAAAATCATCTTAAAGCCTAGCTCTGATACCATGTTAAAGCATCCAACTCAAAACCAATTGGCAATGAGTGGAGAGGCCGCCCAGGCTCATATACTAGTTTGGGAGGTGTTAATTAACCAATATGGGACAAGCTCTAACAACACCTACACCAATGTAGGTGTGGCAAGTCCAGGCCGGCCCAAAGGTTTAGGTTGCCCAAGCCCAACTCTTAGCTTGATTGATTGCTCACTAACTATGTAAGTCATAAAAAAAAAAAAAAAGACATACAAATAAAAAAAAAAATTTGTTTATATTGTGTTTTTAGCTTACATTACGTCAAAAAAATCATAATTTTCAATTGTGTTTATTTATCCAAGAAAAAAATTATCATATTACGAAAATGCAAACTTAAAGGATACAACTACAAAAGATATGATTATAAGAGTTTTTTGTGTGAAGAAAACAAGAAAGTATCCTCATATTCTAGCTATGATTTATGTGAAAATCGTGATACCTCGCTCGATTATTTTTCAATTTTTCACCATTGGGATAACATCTATTCAAATGTAAAACATATCTTTTGCATATTACTGTTGTGTTTGTTAAATGAATAATTTCTAACCAACTAATTGAGTAATGTGATTTCGTAATATTGTGGATTGGGAGAGGAAAACAAAAGTAAACCCAGGGTAACCAAGGACTTGTAGTCTAACGGTTATCTCCTGGTTCTCCCACAAGCAAGACCAGAGTTCGAGCCTCGGCAGAGGCATTTGGGGTTTAGGGCTATGGATAGCTTCTAGACCCCCGACTAACTCACTAACTTCCCCGCTAACCCCCGACGCATGTATATCGAATGGCAAAAACCCAAGGGTTAGCCTAGTGGTCAAAATGTGGGACTTAAGGTGTTCACCCTCAGTTTCCAAAACTCTTAGGTGCTATCGACTCTTTAAGGAAACGGTCTCCCAAGATTAGGCAGGGGAGGGTGCATGTAAGTTGGCCCGGAAAGTGAGTTATCAAAACATAACCTCTGGCATTTTCCTTCCTTCAAATAAAAAATTCTACTCACAACAAATAAATCATTGATGCAAAGACTACCTAGACGCACACAAACGGTGTAGAGAGTTATTTTGTGTCTTGAAATGTTAAAACGAAGGAAGCATTCCAAAGTAAAATTGAGTTGAAAGATACGTGTAGACTTACGTACGTGTGTATAAGCTTTGATCGATCGATCGATCGGAGAGAGAGAGAGAGAGAGCGCGAGGTCAGAGCAGTACAAGGCACTGAAGGCAGGCAATGGCATAGAGATGAGCAAGGTAAAATAGCGAGCGTTCCACAGGTTAAAAGTAAAATAGCGTGCCACAGGTTGAACCTGTGTCATGCCGGATCTGAAGTATCTTCTTAGAACTGATTCCCCCTTTTCACTCTCTACTACAGCGAAAAAAAATTCAGCTTCAAGCCTTTTAATGAGGGAGTGTTAGAGGATAGACAAAAACGAGATAGTAAATCAAAGATATATATGGTCTTAAGTACTAAAATCAAGTATATCCCCAAATACAGAACTACAGCTTGTCTGCTAGACATTGTTCAGATTCAATCCTCCAAGTCCAAACCATAATCAATTGCATATTTATTCTGACTAGGGGATATTCAGACTATCCGTAGCAGAGGATTTGTAAAGCATCAAGACTTGGGCGAAAGAAAAGTAAGCAATTTACACTACAGTGGCTACTGGCTACCATTCCACTGACTCTCGTACACACCCTAACAAAGCCCAAAATACACTTCAAGGCCCAACAACTTGTCCTTCCCTCTGGAGCAGAAAGGAATTTCACACTGAACCTGAATAACCTGATCTCCACTACTTCGGTGGCAGATGATCAGCTTTGCGTAGTGGACATTAGAGCAAACTCGCAAAGAATTTCCCCTTTCCAGTGCACCAAAACACCTCATATTGGTATGCTGTACTCGCCAAACCTTGTTAAGGGGCTCCAAGCACATCCAAATAAAGTTTCAAGCTACAGAAATTTCTTCCGTATAATTATGCAGTCAGATGCCCGTCTCAAGCTTACCAACATGGTCACAAATACTCTGGAAAAATGACACCACTCACATGACACACTGCCATAACAATTCATCCGGTTTCTTTAAGGCTTAGATAAGGGTAACTGCCACTTTTGTGGTTCAAATATGTACCACAGACCACGGTAAGAAATTTTGTGTGCAAGAAATAGAAAATGCTAGTATTAATACATTTGTACTTGGTCACCAGTAATTATCACTGATGGCTCAGCATCATCCTTCCAGTCATCAATGGGAAGCTTGGGTATGATCGCTTCTGCCTGACAAAAAGTTTTGAACAGTAACGGGAGTGCCTACTCTGAACATTTGATGGAGCTATGCGAAGTATAGAAGGAAAACCAAGCGCAGCCAGATATGTATAAGACAATTAATTAGCTGATAATCTAATGACATGGCATCTTGTTGGCAAATCACCAAGTGAGTAACCTCTCCTTCTTCAAATGCATAGTAAATGCTTAAATTGTAGTACAGTTGTAGCTTTAATAGGAGATAACCGGATGAGAGACTACCCACCAATGGAACTGGGATTGCAAAACAATAGAAATAGGTAAGTATTGGGGACTCAAAGAACCATTGAATACATTGCAACAAGCAATTAGCCATTTACATGTCCTAAGTAAATGACATTAACCAGCAGCACGACTTTATTAATCCAAAAGAGATTGAATAACTTGATTTGCTCCATAAAATGGCATAGAAACCAGTATAATGGGGTGTGAACAGTGCTAAGAAAGTTGGTCTGCAACACATTCAATTTAGATTCCAAACGAGACATGTTTTAAAGATACAAAGAAGAGAGTGCATGGCAAGAAAATACTTGAAGGTACATTGAGGAACTCATGCTGATTAATAAAATAAATATACTGGTCCTTGGCATGGTTCTCTAACGAAGAGCAACATCTTCAACTACTTCAGGTGAGGAAATAGTTACCAAGTCCTAAACTGAAACATACAGAGAACAAAATACAGATTGCAATTCATAACATACAGGAAAATGACAAATTTTTCAATGAATTCCGTTTGTTTCATTGACGGCGTGAGTGAGAAGGACGAAATTGAGATGAAAAGTGTACTACAAGGTTAAATTTGACACAAAAGAGGGATGAAATTGTGACTTTACGCAAACTAGAGATACCATTTCTAGAATTTACCCCAGCCCCCAGGTATTCCTATCAACTTACACGCATCTCGACTAATAAACGGGTTTCACATGTTAACGAAAGAATTTTAATGAAAACAGCTGTGTTTAATGAATGATCCCATTCTAGTCTTTTCCTATTCTTATTACTGAGAGAGAAGTTTGCAGTTTGCAGTTTGCAATATGGAGTATTGCAATTTAAAGCTGATGGGACTGTGGTAGTTTTGGTAGTATGGGCTACAAATTTAAAGCTGAATTTTGCAACTGGCTAATAAATGCGACAGTGATAGTTAGTATAGTTCTACACGAACAGTTAGTGAAGCTTCCAAATTACGAGGTATAAAAACAAATCATCATTTGAGAAGACCATTCACGAATGCTATATCTTTTGCTTCACAAACAAGACCACCAAAACAACGTGACTGCCATTCCCGAACCAAACAATAACAGCTACTTCATTCCTAGTCCGTAGTTTTGGTACAAATCTTTTATGAATTTGCAAGTGCCAACACTTTTTCAGACGGTTGTTGAGAATTTCGCCAAGGCGGAAACGCCAGCAATCAGTGGGGACTGGGGACATTTGAACAGCATTGATTTTTTCCTGGAGCTTGACATGCAATTTTTCCCAAAAGTATGGACACTTGGCGTTGCCTAAACACAGAAGGCCGTCCAAGAACACTCTTCTTGAACTGGTTTCCCTGTGAGACTGAAAAATAAAAGAAAACAATATACCACATTCTTTGCAAAATCCTTCGTTAACAACTTCGTAACTTCTGATCAATAAAGGTCACAAATGTGTACCCTGATCTTTAGTACATCCACCAAGACACTTCCAATCTAACATGTAGTTAGATCATAGACTCCATAAAGATCAATCTTAAGAGATGCACTTATCAAGAATCTTACGTGATTCACTGAAATGGCCACATCTGAATAAACCACCAAAAGAATGCTCTTTTAATTTACCAGATACAAGTTAACATTATCTGGCAATCTTGGCAGAAAAAAGACGCTAACGCGTTGAGTACATTTTTATTGAAGAGGGACGATAGTGTGCAGTGCCTTTCGAACGAGTCAATTACAGAAAAGATAACATACTGAAAGAAAAATGTCTCACCTCGGTAATCCATCTGCGGTTTTCTCTTCAGCCAATTGCTCTCGGTAGAGTGGCAACATACTGCATCAATTTACCCAAAAAAAAAAAAAAACATACTGCATCATGAGAAAGAATATACAAGGCTATCAGTGAATCACAATGACAATAATGACTTCATCATACCTACACATCAGTTCATTCCAACGCTGTGTTTGAAGGATTTGTGTTTGATGAATTTGGTTCAAGGAAGGGATATACGAAACCAAACATTTTACTTATGAACAAAAGATAGGGAATCAAACCCAAGGGTTGGCCTAGCGCTATCAACTCTTTCAAGAAACGGTCTCCCAAGATTAGGCAGGGGATCGTAGGTGCGTGTAATCTAGCCCGGAAAGTGAGTTATCATAACAAATAAACCATTGATGCAAAGACCTAAAAACGAAGGAAGCATTCCGGAGTAAAATTGAGTTGGAAGATGTGTAGACTTTACGTACGTGTGTATATAAGCTTTGATCAATCGTAGAGAGAAAGCGAGGTCGGAGCAGTACAAAGCAGGCAATGGCATATAGACGAGCAACGTAAATAGCGTGCCACAGGTTGAACCTGCGGCGTGCCCTAAAAACGGCGTCGTTTTGATAACGTAAGGGAGGAGAAACGTAAATAGCGTGCCTCAGGTTGAACCTGCGAGTGTGCCCTTAAAACGGGGTCGTTTTGATAGCGTAGGGAGCAGGGACGAGCAAAGTAAATAGCGTGTCACAGGTTGTAGCTGCGGCGTGCCCTGAAAACGGCGTCGTTTTGATAGCGTGCCGCAAGTTAAACCTGCGGCGTGGCCTAAAAACGGCGTCGTTTTGGTTTAGGTGATTCGATTCGATTCGATAATCATTATCGTCGTCGTTCGTTCACCCGATTTCCAATTTCTTCTGCAGTAGTTCCAAAGAAATCGTGAAATGGGTTTCAATTTTAGCGAGAATTCATTCACAGTATCTGCTGCGACGGAGAAGTTCCTGTGCGACCTTCTCTTCTGACGCAAATCTCATCCGAGCCACTCTCTTTCCCGGCGATGGAATCGGCCACGAAATCACCGAATCCGTTTAACAGGTCCCGAAATCTATAATCCTGTATTCATAATTCTCTGAATTTCTTATGCTCGTAAACTCTTTTTTTTAGATTGTTGATTCGTTTCTTTTTTTGTCTTTCTGTTGGAATTGAATGCGTTACTATTTGTCAAAGATGCTGTTCATGAATTGAATGCGTATTCAGACAATTCCATCCTTTCATTTAAAAAATTCTAATGAAATGGAATGGAAATTTTCAGTTTTTTTTAGGGGGTAATTTAGTTTTCAGTGAAACAACCGACCAGCATACAGGAGGCAGGAGCACACTAGCTAGAGGTCCAAACATAGCTAGAAATCAAAACAAACGAAAAAAAAGCAGAAACCAGAAGCAAGGCATAATTAACTCTAAACCAACCATCTAGCTACAGGAAAAGCTTCAGTTGATATGAAGCATTCCAATGTGCAAAACCTGATTCAATCATGAATTTGACTAAAAGGCATCCTTAGGGGATAAAACTTGGCAGCCACAAATTAGCCTTCAAAATGCTTCATTCGTGGAACCACAAACTAGCCTTCATAATATTGGTCGGGAAAAAATGTCGACCTTGATTCTGGTTAAGTTGAGAAGGATTTGAGAGGCTAAAAAAGTTTACGTTCAACTCGAGATCTGAGCAAGGGCTGGACATGGCCTCAGTGGTTATACGCATTCATTGCTTGCTGAAAAATTGGGGGAAAATATGAGAAAACTGTCATATCTGTTCTCATGTGCAAATACCAGACCTCCCTTTGATTAAGCCAAGCGTAGTGGATACTGAAGTGGAACCAACCCATCTCCCGCTCCTCTCCATAATTCGCACGGCATTTGGTTGTTGCTTCATTTGAATCTTTTTTCTGTTTGGATTTAGGTCTTCAAATGATTCACCGACGTGAGTTTGAGCTTTAAGCTCGTTTATTAAAAGAGCCGAGTTCCAGCTAGTTTTAAACAGGCTCGCGGCTTCCAATTGGATATTAAATGAGCCGAGCTTGAGCTAGACTAGTTTTGAACGAGCTCGGTTCATTTGCAGCCCTAGTTTGGCACATCATCTGATTGTTATTGAGTATGAAGTGGGCATAAGGGTATAATCAATTGGTGATTGATTGATAGTTTTTTTGAATTGACACTGGTAGTACACCATGATTTTCTCCTGCTGCAGCAACAAGAGATAACTCAAATCTGCTGGCGCATGAGGCTGCATTTGCCTTAGGTCAGATGCAGATAGTGATGCTGTCCCTGCTTTAGAAGCAGTTCTTAATGATCTTTCTTTGCATCCAATTCTTCGCCACGAGGTAAGATTATCTCCAGCCCTGTACTAGTATTTTTACTCAAATTGAGTTCAATTCTGACTAGAAAGTGAAGCACTTGAGTGTATAAACTCCAACATAAGCATATATTTGAGTCACCAATAGCATAGTTCTAAACTTGTGTGAGAGAAAATAACCTTCAAAAATTTGTGGAAAAATTAAGGTCTCCCTTGGTTTGAGTAAAATGCAATTTGATATAGGTTTGAGTCAAGGCCTGGAGTGGATTTTGGTTGTTTTTTATCAGATTTTGGTTCTGAATGTAAAACAGGGTAAGGGCTAGAGATGCTCGTCGGTTTCTTTTGTTGTTTTATATTTCGAATACCCTTATGTTGTTTCCTTCAATAATTAAGAGCAGCTTAGATTTGTCTGCTAAATGCGTAGGCTGCGGAAGCTCTTGGTGCAATTGGTTCAGAGACCAATGTTCCTCTTTTGAAGAAGAGTTTGACTTCAGATCCGGCTCAGGAAGTCCGAGAAACATGTGAATTGGCTCTTAGTCGAATCGAAGAACAGAAGAAAGTTCAGAATTGTGATGGAGAGTCTATGGTAGAATCGTCGACCTTTTCGCCAATAGACCCTGCTGCACCTGCTTTTTGTTCTTCTATTGATGAATTAAGGTTTTTCTCGGAAGAAATAATCTATCAACAAACATTTTTTATCGGATTGAGTTTGCTAATTAGCTGACTGAATTCAATGGCTTTCAGGGAAGTTCTTCTGGATGAAGAAAAGAGCATGTATCAGCGATATTTAGCTCTTTTGAGGCATCAGGTATCAGCGATATTGCTGCTATTATTGATACTCTAGGTGCAAAGAGTGCTCTCTTGAGGCATGAGGTTGGTTGGTTAAAATACTTGATTAATTTGGTATTTCTATTAAGTTAAGATTTACACGTTCTGGCTCTACTGAAGTCTGTGGTTTTCCGTGAAAAAAAAAAGTCTGTGGTTTTCTAGATTGTCGTCTGATGCAAAAATAGGTAGGGGCTCCTCCCCTTCTTAAAACCCCCAGCACCCCACCCAAGAAAAGGGGACAAGGAAAGAGTAAAAACAACGAAGAGTAAATTAGACCTGGTGCTCATTGTACGTTTGAGCATGTGTTTCCTAAAATTATTTCTTGGCCTTTTATCATATCATAACAACAATGAAGTGTAATTGTTTTCTTAATGTGAAGTGTAATTGTTTAAGCATTCTACTCAAAACCAATTAGCAATGAGTGGAGAGGCTGCCCAAGCTTATATAATAGTTTTGGATGTTATAATTGATTAATGTTGGACCAGTTCTAACACTCCTCCGCTCGTGCAACCCCTGACCCGCATGTGGAGATGTAAACAAAAGATCCATAACATTGGGATCTCAACCAAACAAGGTGCATTTAAGGCACAAACAACAGGCAATCGATCAAGAGTCTTGTCTAAAAGCCTTCCAAAGACTAGCTCTCATACCATGTTAAAGTATCCGATCCAAAACCAATTGGCAATGAGTGGAGAGGCTGCCCAAGCTCATGTACTAGTTTTGGAGGTTATAATTAATTAATGTGGGACTAGCTCTAACAATGGCCTTTCCCTAAAGGGGAGGTTATGGTTTCTACTCTTAGAGTGGAATGTTGATTTTATGATATGAGCTTGATCGTGCAAAGGTTGCCTAGTTGTTAAAGGTAATAGTTGGGTTCAACTCTTCCTAGTGATGCCCCTGGACTTGCTCAATTCACTTCTAGTTTGATATGTTTTGCTCAACTCCGTCTTTCTCCCACCTTTGAATGTTGTTTTGTTTTCCTCTCTGGCAGGTTGCTTATGTCTTGGGCCAATTGCAAAACAAGATGGCTTCAGCTGCACTTTCCATGATACTTAAGGATATTAATGAGCATCCGATGGTTAGACACGAAGCTGCTGAAGCTCTTGGTTCTATTGCAGGTTTGCTAACTTGTACTGATGTCTTTGATATTCCGGTAATCATTTCCCTGAAAGTAGTAGTGGGGATAAAATTTACCCTCGCAGTTAGGTATGGTGTACTGTTAATAGCGAACATGTGTGACTTCGAAGATCTGCCTAGGCTGGGAGAGGAGAGATTGTGGGTGTCAAACGAAAGGCCTTTGTGCAGATGGCAGCAGAAGGCAATATTCTAAACCATTATATGATATAACCTGATTAGGAGGTGCAAGTTCATTGCAATTGGAGCACGTGTAAAGTGGAAAACCAGCTAATCATCTTTCATAAGCCGTAAGGTGGGTAGAGAATTTGGGTTGTGATTGGTGATCCTGAGTAGGTTTAGTTTTGAGTTGGGTGTTTCCCAATAGTGTTTACAGGTTTCCTCCTTTTCCTGGGTTCTGTTGCTTGTTGTGTGTCTCGGGGCCTTGTATTTCATAAGGTACATTTTGAATGAGCCTAACTAAAAGTCAAGGTGGAACAAACTATTTGTAATCAGGAAGGAACCCTTTCTATGGTTCGTTCTCAGATCTGTCATTGAACCAAAACTTGAAGTTTTGGAGACTTTCGGTAAAGCATAATGTTTTTTGTTGGTGTTTCGAGTTTCTGAAGTTTCTAAATGTTAATATAGAACAATGTTAGCAAATGACGGCCAAGGGTTTTTTTTTTTTTTTTTTGGCACTCTATAGTGCATACTCTTGGCGTCGTTTAATTTAAAAGTTACTGTAGAAATTAATTTCCAAGTCTAAGTTTTCTTTTCACAGTTCGTGTTAGTTTATATTGCATTGGTGTACCAATTTTGTCACAGCTAAACTTTTGGAACATTCGGTGGACACTTACATATTTTTACTTTGGAATCATAGATGACCAATGTGTAGCACTTCTCGAGGAATTTGCCAAGGATCCTGACCCTATTGTCTCTGAAAGCCGTGAAGTTGCTCTCAGCATGCTGAAATTTGAGAGATCAGGAAAATCATTGGAGGTAATGCTGTAATGTTAAGAAACATAATATTTTGCTCTACGGGCTTTTCCATTTTGGTCAAATGATTTAACGAGATATATTTCGTGGTTGAGGAAGTTTCATCATAAACCTGGTACTTTGTATCAGTTGGTTCTTTTATCTTCCAATCTGTGAAAGGAAGACTCCAACATGAAGATTACCCATGTTACAACTGTTCTCTCCGGACTGGTGCAGGATAATATTATTTGTGAACTAGTGCTAATCACGATTGGGACTCAAGGCTCGGTTTGATTTAGTTTGGGTATTGCTAAACACAAGGTGGAATTAGGATGAAAAACATAAGCCCGCTACTCTTGTTAATCAGTTCGTCGGTAGAATTCGTTGGACTACTACATGTTGATGTATCCACTTACTCTCACCCACAAAAACAGTAGATAAATGGCTCCTTATATCAGCAATCGAATTAAATCTTCTGATAGAGTTATCCTGTGATCATATTAGATATGGTGTATAATTGTGCCGTATAACTGATTTGAACAGTGATACTTTGGACAGGTAAATGTTATTCGGGACGGGACGAGATTCATGACACTGGCTAGACCTCACAGCGAAGCATTTTTTTTTTTTTTTTTTTATAAATGAGCAATGAACCAATTTTTCACTCTTCCTAAAAAAATTTGTCTTCTGGATCTCTTCTCCTATTCATAGATGGACTGAACCGAACAATTTTGATTCGTTGGGGATTTGAAGTTGATCATTTCAAAGTCATGATCAAGCAGACATAGGTATTTGATCGAATAACATTGCTCCCACATGTTCAAATGAATGACACTCTTCAAACTGAGAAATTTTTCAGTGCCGAGCAGGCATGGCCATGTGGTGCGGAGCATAAATCTCGGCCATCCAAAATTTGAACGGTCCAGATTTCTCCCACTCTCATCTCTCTCTCTCTCTCTCTCTCTCTCTCTCTCTCTCTCTCTCTCTCTCTCTCTCTCTCTCTCTCTCTCTCTCTCTCTCTCTCATTTTGGACGGTCGAGATGCACGCTCAGGCACCATGTAGACGGTGCCCGCTCGGCACTGAAAAATATCTCCTTCAAACCAAGCTAATTTACATACTCCATATGTTTCAGAATAATGGTCTCCAACACGTATATGCCACCTAGCAAAAACACAGAATTTCTGAATGTTAACACTATTGAGTCACTCCTCCAAATCCCACTCTCCACAACACGTATGCCACTTAAGAAAAACACAGAAAATAATGGTTCTCTTTGGTCAGTTGTATCACTCAAACAATTGTCTATATTTCATAATTTATAATATTTTTTATGATTTCAAAAAAAAATTGTTTAATAAAGCTAATTGAGATCTATCAAACAATATTTATATTGAATATAAAATATTATAAATTAAAAGATATAAACAATTTTTTGAGAAGCTCCATATAGTGAAAGAAGACCCGCAATTTAGAAGGCGAAGTATTTATTAAGAGCTACTAATAATTTTCTGATGCTAGACTCGGTCGCTTTCCTATCTTAAATTTGATATTGTTGCTTGCGGTTAGAAGATAGACAGAGAGATCTCAAAAGAAGTTTACACAAACAAGAAAGAATAGGAAAACAGATCGATTACAACGAAACAAAATACAACCAAAAAAACAACAAACAAAACAATTTCAGTGTCGATTTCCATCAATCGACTCTTAGATCATGAAATTACCAAATTATTCTTACTTCTTAAATCATTTTTCGAATACGAAGAAGAATTCTGTTGTTTTTTCCATGAAAAATACGGGAAAAAGTGTAAAGAAATAAAGGAGATTGCCAGAAATATTTTTTAATTTAATTTATTTTCTATAGTATATTCAGTTGGTGTAGTTTTCGCACCACAGTTGATAGGGAATTCCAAATTTGTTTAGTGAAGTTTTAAAAGAGTCAAAGTCAACTCTAGGAGAATTATTCGGAATCACCCACTCATTTTTGGAAGAAAAAAATCAATAGTGATACATGTACAACAAAAATATCCAATTCGGCTCCAACACATTCACATGGTGTGTGGAAGTGTGTGTGGGCTCCACACACCATATAAGTGTGTTGGAGCCGAGTTGGATACTTTTGTTGTACACTTATCATTTTTGGAAAAAAATTCGTGAAACGATGACACAAACCAGTAAATATTTGATAATTTCATACCGCGGTTGATAGGGAATTCCAAATTTGTTTAGTGAAGTTTTAAAGGAGTCAACTCTCTGAGAATTATTCGGAACCACCCATTTATTTCTGGAAAAAGTTTTTAGTAAGAGGGTGACACAAACCAGTAAATTTTTGACAATTTTATACGGTAACAGCCGTATCCTTGACCGTATCATAATATTTCTTTACATTTTGACCTTTTTCATCATTCCCCTCACGTCAATTATTTTTTGAATTCTAAAATTCAGAATTATTTTTGCTATACATTTTTGAATTATGAGTAGGATCCGTAAATCTGTCTCACATTAGTTAATTATAACCTCCAAAGCCAGTATATGGATCTGGGCGGCCTCTCCATCCATTTCCAATTATTTTTGAGTTTGATGCTTTCGGAGAATTTTGGAGAAAAAAAAACTCTCTTAGTTATTGTCACATTGTTTGTGTCATAAGTGCACCATGTTTCATTGTGATCCCAATGTTATGGATTCGTTGTTTACCTCTCCACGTGCGGGTCAGAGGTCGCATGGCGAGGGAGTGTTAGAGTTTGTCCCACATTAGTTAATTAATTATAACTTCCAAAGCGTTCCCTTCATTGTCAATTGATTTTGAATTGAATACTTTAACAAAGTCTAAAAACTTTGGAAAATATTTTTAAAAGTGATTTTTGAATTCCACACTTTCAGATAAAACGGTTATTTGTAACGTCTCTCACAATCACGAGACTTAGACATACAAATTCCACAAATACGTGGACCCTACAAATTCTCCTGCTACATCATCCTCCCATTCCCACTTTCTTCTAACATATCTCCACATACCAAAAAACAAAAAAATAAGAACAAAACAATCAAAGTCCATTCTTCTTACACCACTTTACATCATGCATATTGTGACTTAAAACCCATGTTGTTCAAAGCAAACCACTAATCCTAAACCTTCTCCTCTCAAAGTGCAAAGTGATTCCACTTCCACACACTCTCAAAACACCACATTTCCACAACAAAATTAAGTGGTTTTTCACTTAATCAACTCAGACCATCATCATCTTCTTCCTCTGCTCTGTTCTTCTCTTCTATTACAGAGAAGACCAATTCTTTTGTCCCATGAAAACCCAACCAAAACCAGCTATGACCACATTTCAAAGACCCTGCATTCTCCTTTTCTTGGCTCTCTTTTTCTTGACACATGCATTTGAAGTCAAATCATCATCAACACCACAAGCAGAATCTCTAGTCAATTGGAAGAACACTTTTTCATCTTCTTCTTCTTCTCTAAATTCTTGGTCTCCTACCAATCTCAAAAACCTCTGCAACTGGACAGGAATTCTCTGCTCCACCACTGGAACTGTCTCCAGCATAAACCTCACCAATTTAAACATCACCGGAACACTCGAAAATTTCGACTTCACCTCGTTCCCAAACCTCACCGTTTTCGATCTCAACACCAACAATCTCTCTGGGTCAATTCCACCCAATATTGGTAACCTCTCTAGTCTGCAATTCTTGGACTTGAGCAACAATTTTTTTGCCAACTCGATCCCGTCGGAGATCGGAATGTTGTCTGAGCTGCAGTACATTAGTTTACTCAACAACAATCTAAATGGGTCAGTCCCATATCAAGTTACCAATCTCCAAAAGGTATGGTACTTAGAATTTGGATCGAACTATTTAGAAACACCAGATTGGTCTAACTTTACAGGCATGGAATCTCTGTCATACCTTGGCTTTCATTTCAATTCTTTCACTTTGGGATTTCCTGAGTTCATACCCAAATGTTTGAATTTGAAGTACCTTGACTTGTCATCGAACGTATTCACCGGCGAAATTCCAGAATCAGTTTTCACCCAGTTGGGAAATCTTGAATTTCTCAATTTGACTGATAATTCATTTTCTGGGCCATTGTCATCGAACTTCTCCAAGCTTTCTATGCTTCAAGCTCTTCGCTTGGGAAGAAACAGATTCACTGGTCAAATTCCTGAGAACATTGGTTTACTTTCTGGTCTTCAAATCATTGAACTTTATAACAACTCATTTCAAGGTGAAATTCCTTCTTCCATAGGCCAACTTGGGAATCTTCAACGTCTTGATCTTAGATGGAATAAGTTGAATTCCACAATCCCTTTTGAGCTTGGTTCTTGTTCTAACCTCACCTACTTAGCTCTAGCTGTGAATTCGCTTACCGGAGATTTACCTTTGGCCTTGTCCAACCTGAAGAGGATATCTGAATTGGGTTTATCCGATAACTTCCTCTCCGGTGAGATTTCGCCTCATTTCTTCACCAACTGGACCCAACTGACATCTTTGCAACTTCAAAACAATTCGTTCTCCGGTAATATTTCATCTGAAATCGGGCAAATGACAATGCTCAATTTGCTTTTTCTTTACACCAACCAGTTCTCTGGCTCTATCCCACTGGAGATTGGAGACTTGAAAAATTTGCAGTCTTTAGACCTTTCAAGAAATCATCTTGTGGGTCCAATTCCTCATAGTATTGGCAATCTTGTAAACCTCACTTTGTTGCATATCTTTTCCAATAATCTCAGCGGAACAATTCCTCCAGAGATAGGAATTCTAATCTCATTGGTAACTCTTGATCTTAACACAAACCAATTGACTGGGGAATTGCCTGGTAACCTCTCTAGCCTTAACAATCTTCGGACACTCTCGTTGTTTGCTAACAATCTATCAGGTACTATCCCCCAGGACTTGGGTAAGAATAGTCCTTTATTGGCCAATGTTAGCTTTTCGGAGAACAACTTTTCAGGTGAGCTACCACCCGGATTGTGTGATGGTTTTGCTCTCCAGGAATTGACAGCAAACGAAAACGGTCTCAGTGGCTCGTTGCCCGAGTGCTTGAAGAACTGCTCTGGACTAACTAGAGTCCGTCTTGAATGGAACCAGTTTTCTGGAAACATTTCTGAGGCGTTTGGAGTCCACCCGGATCTTTACTATATCTCTCTGATGGGTAATTTATTTTCGGGTGAGCTCTCCCCTCAGTGGGGAGAATGTAAGAATCTCACAAATATAAAGTTTGATGGGAATAAAATTTCTGGTAAAATCCCGGATGTGTTGGGCAACTTGTCCCGGTTAGGTGTCCTTAGCCTGAGCTCGAACGAATTGACAGGTGAAATTCCCCCTGAATTGGGGAATTTAGGCCTTCTGCTGAACCTCAATCTAAGCAACAATCGTTTAGCGGGAGAGATTCCTTCCAGTTTGGGTAACTTAACAGACCTTCCGATTCTTGAATTGTCGAAAAACGAGTTGAATGGGAGCATTCCAAATGAGATTGGACGCTGTGAGAACTTATTGAGCTTGAACTTGGCAGATAACTCTTTATCTGGAAATATCCCATCAGAGCTAGGCAACTTGGTTGCATTGCAGTCTCTTTTGGACCTAAGCAGCAATTCATTATCAGGAACTATTCCTCCTAGCTTGGGAGAACTTACCTCATTGGAGAATCTCAATCTATCACACAACCATCTCTCAGGTACCATTCCTTCCACCTTAACCGGCATGGTTAGTTTACGCTCCATTGATTTCTCCTACAATGACTTGTCCGGTCCTATTCCCACCGGTGGCATTTTCCAAAACGCATCGGGAGAAGCTTTCGTTGGAAATTCAGGTTTGTGTGGAAATGCTGCAGGATTATCCCCTTGTAATGCAAATCCCACAAGTGGGAAGCCAAAGAGGTTCGACAAAAAGGTATTAATTGGTGTCCTTGTCCCAGTCATCGGCGTCTTAGTTTTGGTAGCCATCATTGTTGGATGCCTCGTCCTTCGTAGGGCATCGAAGCAACATGACGAAGAGACCGAAAGTACCAGAACGTTCGAAAATTCTGAGTCACTCATTTGGGAAAGAGAAGGGAAATTCACTTTTGGAGATATTGCAAAAGCCACGGAGGACTTCAACGAGACGTACTGCATAGGGAAAGGAGGGTTCGGAAGCGTTTACAAAGCGGTGTTGCCAATGGGTCAAATAGTGGCAGTCAAAAGGCTCAATGTGTTGGATTCAAGTGACATTCCATTGGTGAATCGTCGGAGTTTTGAGAATGAGATTCAAACTCTGACAGGAGTTAGGCACCGGAATATTATCAAGCTATATGGTTTTTGTTCCAAGAAAGGGTGCATGTACTTGGTTTATGAGTTCATAGAAAGGGGCAGTTTGAGGAAAGTGTTGTACTGTGATGAGGAGGCATTAGAACTTGGGTGGGATACAAGGATGAGGATTGTTCAAGGTGTGGCTCATGCTCTTGCTTATTTGCACCATGATTGCTCTCCTCCTATAGTCCACCGCGATGTATCAGTAAATAACATTCTGCTCGAGTCAGAGCTCGAGCCAAGACTGTCAGATTTTGGAACCGCGAGATTGTTGAGCCCTGATTCTTCTAACTGGACATCGGTTGCTGGTTCATACGGGTACATGGCTCCAGGTAAGCTTAAGTCTATAATTTATGCATCTTTCGTTTAAGTCTCTTGAATTTATTATATAGGCAGCACCAGCACTACTCTTTAGCACTAATTTAGGCTGGAATGAGTGCAGCTAAATATGCACATCTCTAGTCATAATCTGCCAAGCAATTGTTCAGTTCTTAGGCTTTGCTTAGATCTCGGATTTCTGGAGTGAAAACAAAATGAAGGGTAAAAGATAAGAGGGTAAATTATATGAATTTTTTTCCCATGTCGTCTCTTTTCCATCCATAATTGCCTCCACAAATGCGAGATCCAAACATAGAACTACTTTCGAATTGAGTACGAAGTTTTAATCATCATGTAGGTTTGATCTGGATATTGTGTAGGACTGCGCTTACTATGCTGATCATAGAGAAATGCTATGTTTTTACGTTTATTGAGAGAAACGATTTCATTTTTGTGTTTGTTTCTCTTTGTTATTGTATAGAACTGGCACTTTCTATGCGGGTGACAGAAAAATGCGATGTTTATAGCTTTGGAGTGGTTGCGCTGGAAGTAATGATGGGAAGACATCCAGGGGAACTCTTGACTAATCTATCATCATCCTTGTCATCGAATTACGAGGACTTATTCTTGAAGGACGTGCTAGATCAACGCCTCCCTCCACCATCAAGCGAAATGGCAGAGGAAGTGGTGTTTGTTGTGTCAGTGGCCTTGGCATGCACACAAGCAGCGCCAGAGAAGAGGCCCACTATGCGATTCGTCGCGCAAGAACTTTCTGCAAGAACTCAGGCATGCTTGTCTGAACCATTTGGCACGTTAAGAATGAGCAACATAACAAGCCCTCAGAAGTAGCAGTGAGAACTAGGAAATGATATGTTAGCTGGGGGTGTTAAGAAACATTCTTGGGGATGGTCTTGGCAAAGGTGCAGTGTAGTTGAATAACATGCCCAAAAAAGTGCAAAAAAAAAAAGAGAATTTCTCAAGTGCCCATTCACTGCCGTGTTACCTTGCTCGCACCCCTTGTATTTTTGTCTAATAGCATTATAGCATCGAACTTTCGTTTTTTTGGTGGTAGATTAGACTCAAGTTGCTGTGAAACATCTTTACCACAACTCTCTCTCTCTCTCAGGTCGTCGAGGAGGAGTAGTGGAGTCCAGAAAAAGTTCCCCGAAAATGTCCAGGAAAGACCTGGACATTTTTTTAGGGAAACTAAATCATTCATTTCTCTTTCCTAGAGAGGGAAACTTTTCTTGGATCTTAATATTTACACTCGTTGAGAGAGGGGATTGCGCCATCTCTACCCCTCTACTCTCCTCCTCCCCCTGTTTACCTCATCTTTTACCGCCTGTCGATATTGATAAAAAGGTGGCAATAATTATGTGTCGATAAGAAAAATTATGTGTCCATGATTTTTCTAAACGATTTTATTATTTTTAGTACTTTTATTATTAGTATTTTATACTTTTATTACATGTGATGGACACATGGCATGTTCCTACGCATTTAGAAGTTAAAGAGACTTGACAAGTGGAAGCAAAAGCTTGAAGAAGAAGAATGGAAGTTATTTCCTAAAGTTTGAAGAAGAAGATAGAAAATTATTTCCTACACTTTGTAGTTTTCTATAAATACTTTCTTTAGACTTCATTGTAATCACTCTCAAACAAATCAAAGTCTATCTTTATTTGTCTTTAATTTTTTGCCGTACTAACCCAATTGTGGGTTATAATTAGGAGTAGGAGTAGATGTATTAATTTAGATCCTACTATCGATTCATTTTTGAAGATTGGCGTTTGCCTCGCAACGTCAATTTTCTTCTATGTGTCGATATTCCATCCGAAGATTAACGGAAGTCTCTTTCGTTTATCTTCAATTATTTCCATCCACTTCGCATTTGATTTGCTTGCCATTTCACATCCGGTGAACTCCTGAAATACCGCGTGGAATCACGGATTCGCAACCACATTTTGCCCTTGTTTTTGTTGTTGACTTTCTTTCCCGAAATCTCTTATCGATTTCGATCGAAGGAAAAAATTGGTAGACACCCCCACCCCCATATCTCTTCTTCCCGGCACCTTGGAAGACAGATTGGACGCCCACCGCTCTCTCCGACGACTTTGGAGTCGGTTTGGTCGGCTCGGCAACAGTTGTGGACTGTTTTCCCATTGTGGAGCGACTTTCTTCGCTTTGTGAAGTTTAGATTTCATCCATGTTTCTTCATGGTTTGAACCGAGTTTTCTATATGGGATTCTCTACCACCACATATTTGACTACCCGACCTCGTCGGTTTGCTTTCGCAATATGTGTCATTGATCCTGCAAAGTGCGTATGCATGTGTCCAAATTTTGGTAATTCTAATTTATTCATGTATCTTGTTATGAAATCTTTCTTAACGTATATGGGCTTCAAATGAAATTGCCTCTTGAAAAAAAAAAGATATTCCACTGAAATTGCAGTTGAGAATGTGTATCAACCTAGGAAAAATAAAAGTCCGGTCAATAAAAAAATTCCACCGGAAGCAAGCATATGGAGTATTTGGTGAAGGCATTTAGTATTACTCTTCCAATGCATGGCACAAATAGCAATAATGCACATAGTTGGGAACATAGAGTACACGCTCCATTGCGATACTGACCTGTTAGAGAGAGAGAGAGAGAGAGAGAGAGAGAGAGAATCTGGACATTGAAGTTTCAAAGCCCCTCTTATCATGCAACTGAAAATCTGTCCCCTACTAAAAAGACCGAGAGATTGCCTGGTATACCAGTTACTCTCACATCAGTCCTATGATCATTTGCGGGATAATGAGGTCTTTTCATCCGCTTCGCTTTGAGGGTGGGGAACTTGACCACTCAACGACATCTTCAAAATCTTCATAAGCCTCGTTTTCTGGCACTTTTCGTTTCTCTCCCAACTTCCTGGAAACTTGCCCTAAAGCTGAGATGTCATTAATTCCGGCATTTTCACTTTCTTCATTCTCAACCCAAGAGGTTTCCGATTCATTTCTGTCAAGGGAACTTGGGATTGCATCCCTTGTCTGAGGGGAGAGATTTTCAAGGGAGGACGCAGAGGCACCTTTGCATTGATTCTCGAACATCTTCTGGAGATATTTCCCTTGCTCTTCTATTCTTAGCTGTAGACTTCTTTGAATCTGCAAAAGACATGTTACTTATACATCTGTATTGACCAATAATAGCTAGCTGCGCAAAAACTATCACAGTTGTGGCAGCACTCAACTGCAAATCATTTTCTCACTGAGTTACATAGACTAAAGTGGCAGCAGAAGCTGAAGATCAGGTAAAAAACAAATAAATTTGTGAAACGACAAATACATACCTCCAACTGTTCATGCAGGCGCTTCTGGAGCTCCATCTGTAATCGTAACGCTTCAGTGATCTCACTACCCCTGTTCAAATAGATGTTTGAGGTCAGAAAAGAATATCATCTAGTAGGCTAAAATGCACAAAGCAGTTAAAAATCTTCACACGAGTGAAAACAGTACATGACCACCAATAGTGAAATCATTTCATGAGCTACAAAGCCACCCCAACATCGACTAAGGAAGTTGTGTATAACTGCTTACGCTACTTCAGATGGCAAGACGGGTTACTATAATCTCGCAAACTGAGACCAAAAGCTTCATGCAAGAACTCGTTCTGGTTTTTCAAATCATTACCTCTAACCCCACCATAATCACGTCCAATAGCAAAGTTTTCCTTCCATGTTATTTAATTGCTGCTAATAAAAAAATCAGGTGTATTCAACTACCAAGGCACTTTGTGCACATATTGCCAAAGGTTAGGTCCGTGGTTCTTGGAGGTTTAGGGGGACCACTGTTTCAGACTTTCAGTGGTATTCTGAGAGCAGCCACTTTGGGCATATATAGCCCATACTCCCAATGACTGGGGACTACATGGGTTCAGTTATTGTTTGTTGTATTCAACTACCAAGGCAACAATGGGTGAAGGCCGGTCTCTGAAAACATAAATGAGTCACTACTACCAAATGCATAAACACTAGCGAGAACTAAGATATTCAATGCAATCCCTTAGAGCAAAGAAGAAAATGCTGAGTCGATAGGATGATAGATGTTTAGTTACTTCAAGTCGATCTACTTACGTTTTCAAGTCTGAAGGTTCCATATCCTGAATTGGAGCCAAATTTTCCTCTGAAGATCCTGCAAATCAGCGAAATGACCAGCTTCATGAATTATTGTGACAAACATTTTTCACATATTATCCCCCATAAGAAGGCGAAGAAGTCAAATATAAACACCAAAGCAGAAAATGAATTTAAGCATAGAAATTGGAGATGGAAAAGCAAAAAGATAGATATGATGAGCTTGTGAAGACAAATACTAACAGATAATAGAATACAAATAGTTGAGCATCACAGGACATCCGGAACCATAATAATCATCAAGGCAAATGCCACTAACGTTGATAGTGATCAACAGATATCACATGGAAATAGGACATTGAAGATCTACATCACACGGTTACAGAAAAAGGAAAAGGCGAACTCAGATAACAGGAGGAGAATCACAACGAATTGAAGATCTCTGTCACCAACATTGGATGTTTTGGAAAAACAGAAGCCAGCCAAAAAATATAAACTTCTTGAAAGGACACTGATATTTGTAACACCAAATAATTATTTTTTTCCCAAAAGAAACACCAAACGATTCAAAGGCATGGAATTACATTTTAAACATAAAACAGCAGAGACCTCCGAAACGAAATTTCAAGAGAAGCAAAAAGAAACTGCACAAAAAATTAATTACCTTTTAACAGACCTACACTACAAAATTTATAATCTAAGATTCAAAGTGAAGGCATTAAATGTTGTCTTTATCTTAAGAAGTCAATGGCTAAAGCATAAAGTGGAGTTGATGTTTCACTCATCTCATGTTGTTCCAATGCTGCAACAGCAAAGCATACAACAACCACCATAGTTGTGCAGGAATCAAACAACAAAGGGAATTCCTCCACAAATGCAAAGAAGCTTATGAACTAAAATTTCATAAACAGAAAAGACTATCAGGAAGCTATTCTTATTCACCTTCTGATGACTCTGGTCTGTATCTTGCTGTCCTATACTTCTGCAATTCAGCAAGAAAATTCACCAGATGAATGAAGCAAATATCAGCAAAACGTAAGTACGTAACAAGAAAATGGAAAAAGTTGATGGAACACACCTGCAGGTGACTCTTCACATGATAAATTGTCAAACCTTCAACTTTCAATTGCCTCAGTACGCCTTTAGGAGTAGCTTCTGTAGTTCACAGTGAAAAAGTTAATTGAAATGAGTCGCCCCACTTGTAGAGGGCTAGAGGCAAATGAGATTAAGAAGCACTGTAAGGCAAAAAGCTTTACACACTTTCACTGCCACCAAGCTTACTGACTGCATCAACAAAGGCCTCATGGAGTTCAGGCGTCCAACGCATGCGCTGTTTGGTTGATACACCAGTGGGTGAGGATGTGGAGCTAATAGCACAAGAAGAATACCCAGAAGAAGTCGGAATTTGGAGTACTTGGGGATGGGGTGCCAAAAAATTTGTAGATGATTCCATCCCCTGATAAGTCATCTACAATCAAAGAAAAACACAAAGCAATACAAATCATACATGCTCTTATACGTTTCCCATTTCAAACAATAATACAGAAACAAAAAGAGTAGAAAACTGAAATGTTTTCCCTGGGGGAAATGATTTTCACACGCCCCATTTTCCACCTGCACTCCTTTTTTTGTCTTTATACAAGTGAATTTACATTATTACCTTTTCATGGGTGAAAACTGAACAAATAAAAGGGTAATACTGCAAATTCAGATGAATGAAGTGTACCCACATCTGAAGAGTATTGTTTAGTGAGGAAATGTAACCTTTGGCTGTGGATCTTCAACATTGCTGTCAACAAAAAGGTCATTCCAATTAGAAGTCAAGGAATCATCATCGTTGATTAGCTGGTCCGCCCAATCTTGCCAGTCGTTTCTCCTACTATGGTCTTCACTTGGGATAGGACCACCACCATTGTTGCTTCTTCCAGCTTGATTGATCTTGCTAGGGGTGTTTACGGGATAGTCAAAAAAGTCTGATAATGGGTCAGCGAACCAGGAACCACTGTTGTTCAATGGTGTAGATTGGAGCATTGTAGAATGACAAGAGGTTAGTGGTATTGACGCCCCAGCATTTGATAACTGAGAAGTAAAGGGAGACTTTCTTGAATGGTTTTCAGGAGGTCCAACAGAAGAAAACTGAAGATCATTAGAGAATCCGGACATCGATGAGAACATATTACCAACAACCCCACTGTTAGAGGGTAAAGAAGAGTGAAAAGACAGAGGATTTGCATTAAATTCCCTTTGCATGGAAAGTAGCTGGCAATCGGGCAAGCTAGGATATATCTCTTCCAAGGTGGAGAGATTAACAGGTAAAGATGATGAAAGAGCTCCAGAGGTTCTGAGTTGGCTTGCACTTGGTCTATGAATAGACAAATAGCGGTGTGCTTCCATTGTTAAAACCTTTTTAACAAGCCGTTATGGATATCCAGTCAATGTAGGTTAGGCTAGCATGCCCAACAGAAGTCAAAACCTGCACTCTAGAAAGGGTAAATTAGTGCTCCAGTGGAGACAGAGAAGAAAAAGCCAAATTTCCCAAAATTTGACAGTTGAACACTCGAATATTTCATTTTTTTAACTAAAAGATCAAAACTAGCTGGAAAGCTGAAATGAAGTATCATCATAAACTCACTTAACCCAAAAGGAAAAAAAAAAACAGTAAAAATAAAAGCAAGAGGAAGAAGCTGGAAACTTGGCCTAAGTAAAATAACCACACCAATATCCCACCATTCATCATCACCCAATGTCATCATTATCTCTTGCTCCTACATACAAGCCTTACCAATTATGAGGGGTCGGCTAAATGAATCAATTTCCTTGACTCTATCCGAAGCCATATACTTGGCAAGAGTGTCCATGGTACAATTCCCAACCCCATATACGAACAAAACCTACTATAAATGTTTACAAGGTTCTGGGCTAACATAGAAAGCCTTCCCTGGCATTATCCAGCTTTTTAAACAACCACAATGCCAAGGCTAGGGAAGTAGCTTTTTAAACAACCACGTTGTATAGGGCTTGGTCCAGACCTAATCTCTATAATGCAAGACTTGCAACATTCCAATAAATTTTTTTCAAGCAATTCTGCTCAGACTATAACAACCGGGACAAGAAAGGCAAGGCCATTTTGGCAACTACCAGTGGAGATGTACTTGCCAATTATATAGTCAAACAAGACCCACATGGCCAAAATAAACAGTTATACAGAAACAAAATCACCTGCCAAGGCGCTAGAGGTAAGAAAAGCCCTACCGTTTATGGTAAAAAATTGTAGCACGTAGAAATCCAATCACAATACAGCCTTAAGTTTTCCCTTCAAGGTCTCCGGTCAGTAGTACCCATATATGCCATAATGGTGGTTCTCAACATGTTCGACCATAAATTGAACCCCCCCCCCCCCCCCCCCAAACCCAGTCAGTCTTCAGTCTTTGAGTACCCCGACGACGTAACACCCAACTCGTAACAATCTACCGCACAAAACCCAGCAAATCCATATAGGAACTGTTCTAATCAGCCAATGGATCTTTTTGCCTACAGTGAGCCATCCAATACCTCAAGTCAGCCAAATGACCATAAATGACATAACAAATAAAAAGCACCGAAAATTGAACTTCCACAATCTCCATTCCAGCATCACAAAAACCAAAAAATGCATCCACCAACATTAATCTTCATATACATATAGAGAGTGTTGGAATTTGGGTCCGGGTCCTGGACCAAATCGGGTCGCCCATGTGGGCATGACCCAGTGACCCATTTAATTATTACAAGATAAGATAGAAGAGGTTGAAGTAATCCTAGACTCTTAGGGATAATAGGACTTATTAAGCATCTGGGATGCTCCCTCTATATAATTCCTGCAGCATGTTCAGAATATGCATGCACACAAGATTATCGGTCCTCGAGTTCTAAAAAACTCTCTCCCTAGTTTTCTCTCTCTACCATTAAAGAGCGATTCGAAGCTTTTGCACCGTGGAATAGAGGGTGATACTCGAACCACGTAGTATCACCCCATCGCATGAGATTGTTGTTGTTCTAGTACGTGATCAGAGTATGTAATCCATTCACCAAAAGATCCGGTTCGGTAAATGTTCGCTAAAGGTAATCCGAATCACCCGTTTCCGCATTCGGTATTGATTGTTAACAGAGAGAAAGAGGGACAGAAAGGCCAACCCACAAATAAAGATTAGGAATTACTAAAAAGCAAACACGACATGGGATATTCAGATTAACCACAACAAACGAAGGACATTCAAAGCAACAGCAATCTAGAAAACACAAAATCGCCAAATGGGTATTTGAAATTCTTACCTAAGATTGCATAAAGCTCAAAACTTGGGACCAAGAAAGCTCCATTCCCGACCAAAACTCGACGATTGTGGCATGGGGCAGAAAAGGATTAGAAACAGAACAAGCTTGTATATAGATGAGCGTTAATACCCACTCGTATTTATTTCTAAACTTCCGATTGCACGGGTGGGTTTTCGGGGCTCCGGTCCCAGTGTCTCCGAGGCAAGTAACGGTGACGAGCTGGGCACGGGAAGAAAGGCGGCTTTTCCACGATTGTTATATAACGAGGGGCAGTAGAGGTGAATAAACGAATCCAACCAGCCGACTGACAGTTGTTCGGTTTTGATTTGAAAACTTACCAGCTTTTACAATATGTTTTTATTTAGCCTGTTTCACATATTTTCAACAGAAAAAAATATAGCTTGTTAATGAAATAAGCCAATCTCGAATAAGTTTTAACGAAACTAAATACAACTGGGTTTTCGAGTAACTTCAATTTTTTATACTCCCTCCATCCCAAATTTTTTGTCCATTTTTGAAACTCGTACCATTTTTCGATTGTTATATCTTTCAAAATTATAATATTTTTCGTAATTATAAACACTTTGTATTATAGAACTCATCGAGAACTATCAAACAAAATCGATATTGAATATGTTTAGAGATTCATATTGAAAGATATAAGCGATTGAAATTGAAACGAATATCCAAAATGGACAAACAAATTGGGACAGATGGAGTATTTTATAAGCCAAATGAACTGGGTAATAACTAATTTTAAATGTTTAAGCTGAACAAGCGGAATAGTATCTTGTTCGAGTTTAGTTTAACTAGCTTCCGAGTTGAAAACTACTGTACTACAGTATTTAAACACTTGGGAATGTCAGGAGATTTGTGACTGACCATGGATCCTACTTTGATAAGGACTCGGCCTCCATTTAGCTTCTCTCCATTCGCTCAAGCTCGATTCCCGGTCTTTATGCATTTACGTAAAACTTATACAATAATAATTAAAATCGTTCATTTCGTAGTGTTGTTGATAAGTTCGTTTATGTTGAAAATCAACCTGATCAAAGGTCAATAGTATATCAATAACAGCATTTGTAAAAGAACGGCACGATGAATTTGAAAACTTGAGTTGTTTATTTGGAGTATTATTCTATAATATACACTAATCTCTATGTATTTTAATGTCCAATCAAACTGAGTATTTTTTATACGGATGACTTTCTCAACGATAAGCTACGAGATGCGTGGTTATAATGATCGTAACGAATTCCGAGTGAGGTCACACCGACGACCTAAAATTGGATCAAACGTGACAAATGGAAACTAAATGGGATCCGAAATTCCGAATCCCTTTGACAGCTACACTTAAGGGTCTGTCACTGGATAGCAAGGGCCGGGGCAAATTTGACTAATCTGTAAATGATGTAATTCAACAATCAAGTAGTTTATTTTGTACACGTTATTTTATCCTGAAAATATTAAATTAATCAGATATCAACTCTCTTTTGTAAAAAAAAATAGATCGGATTATGCGGGTGTTTGATCGCTTTTTATTTTAAAGCATGATCACATACAAGATAAAAGATTCGGATTAGTGAAATTGACGGGAAATATACCCACAACAAATAATGTAAACCTCATCAAACGGACTGGGGATAAGTCTTTCTCTTCTTGAAAGATATAGCATGTCATTGAGATTCGTCCTGCTCCATCAGTTTAAGGTCCATCGCAAAAGATAAGTCTTCTCTAATTTGGAGATATAGCATGTCATTGAGATTTGTCCTGCTCCCTCAGTAGTATAAGGTTATATCGATTCTCTTGCGTGATGTTATTGACCATGCCTGGGTTTTTTACTCAGGCACTCATTCAGGTAAGTCTTGTGGTTTCATAAATTTCGCAAAAACAACTATCACGAATGTATAATTAGGAACGATGTTTCAAGCAAGGCCGTCCTAGACATTTTGAGAGCCCGATCCAAAAGCAGTTATTGTTCATAACCAGCCATCCCAAGCACAGATAAAGGATTGTACATTAGGTACAGCCAACACTTAAAAGCCCCGTCAGGTCCTTGTGATGTCCTACTATGATTAGGATCATGTAGCCAAACCAATCGACTAAGACATAAGGCTCAATTTGATTTGCTAGTAATTGTTCGTTACGTGAAAGTATGACTGAAATATCACTCTTCACATTTAAATTTTTAGCGGCAAAAGTAGTTTCCGTTGACAATGGACACACATTGTTGTTATACAAAATCTGGGAGTCCAAGACTCCAAGCATTCCTCGTCTGGTTTCAGGAGCACCCATGTTCGAATGTCCAGAAAACCTTTTTCTGGCCTTGCCTCAACCTTTTCTTCACGGTACCGTTTTGCAAACAAGTGGCTAAGACATACTAACATACAGAATAGCAGACAAATAGAGACGAGGAAATAACTAAAAGAAGCATTACATAAGCTCAAACAAGAAGATCAACCTCAATGAACCTTTCTTAGTCCAGATAATGGCCCCAAAGCCGGCAGCAAATACCGCAACTATGTAAAAGATGTCATCCATCACAAAGTCTGGATTCAACAAACAAAACTTAGGCTCCAAACATTTATAGTTCATCAAATTTCCTAAACAATAGCATTCGCAGCACTAGCAATCCTTGGCCACAAATCAGCACACTCCTTTCCAATTGGTCCTGTTATTGCAGATCCTACAAAAGCAGAAAACCAAATGAGAATGACAAAAATAGCCAAAAGCATGCAACAACACATTGAAGCCACGGAATTATTGAGAAAGAAATTTCATCATTTCATATACGATACCGAGTTTTGTACTGGGACTACTCCAGTCAGAGGATGAGATGTCATCAGTTCCCCAGATCAGTGACAGAAATTTATCATACTAGTAACTAAAACTACAAAATCTGAGTAACCAACCAATGTAATTCATTACCGTGTCCCTTCTGTTCCTAGACGACTTGAATGGTCATGGTAAAGAAGTCTTGAGCGCACAAAAATCGGGTTTCTATTAGGCAAGAATCATACAACTAAGTTGCATATGGGACTGTTGAATAATCCAAACAGAAAGTCATCACAACTCATACACAGATGACCATTGAGATCCAAACCCAAGTTGAATTAGAAACAAAACACACTTGGTTTACGAGTAACTAAACAAGAACTTACATACTCAAGAGGTACATGTTCTTCTCATTTTCCTAATTTCAAGTGAGCAAAAGACAAGCTTCTAATCCATTTTTCTTTTATTTGCTGTTCACATGTGTCCTATTGATCAACCGATTGGTTATTCAACATTGGGAAAGTGTGCAAATCCCATATGCATACTAATGTTTTGTGCCATCAAGCAGCATACCGCATCCAGTTACCCCCCCAAAAATAAAGTACCACAAATAGTAATAAATACCTTTCATTTCTCCTTTAGGATTCACAATAACACCAGCATTATCTGCACATATGAGAAACAGAAGTATAGCATTAAGTACCGCCTTTTAGTTATAACTAAACAAAACAGTAATTGGCATTTGAAGCCCTCGCACTTCAACTACTATCATTGAGAGTGGTCTGTTATATCAAGTTTCAACAGTGAAAACACATTATTGATGCGAGCACACTTTAGGGTTAAGAATTGTGACCAAATGAATGTATTAGCCGCACAAACATAAATGAAATTTACCAGCAGACAGGTAACACAATGCAACAGTTGAACATCATGCTGTTTAAAACTGGCAAATAAATTTTTCATATATGCTTCCTGATATGAATGACCAACGTGTAAAGTAGTCATTCACCTATCAAAGAAGCAACATTAAAGAGGGGTAGGACATGCAACTTACAAACCTTCAACCATGAAATGAAGCCTTACCTATACTAGGAAACAAACAGAGAACACGTCAATCTACCACAAAACTACATAAGCAAGGTTCTTCGAACTGACCAACTCAAAATAAAGGATTTATAGATTGATTTAGCACAAAAACAAGCAAATTGCACACCAGTCTAATGTCACAAACAAAGAGCTAACTTTTGCGATCCAAGGGAAATGAACCATAAATTGATGTCAAAAAATATTTATTGATGATAATTAAAACGAACATAGAGCTCATTATAACACAACATTCAGCCCTTTGTGGCCGTATCATTTGCCATGTTCCAAGATTATCAAACTTAAAATGGTTTGGCACTGAAGATTAAATTCAAAAGATTCTCCTTAGGAGTTCCAAAATCTGATAGAAGTCTACTTCACGGATTAATGAATAGCCTAAAAGCACAATACAGCACCATGGCTTTTGAGCATCTCCCAATATTGACAGATTATCAATAGTACACTCCAATTAGACATTTAATAGGGCCTAAAAGAATAATGAATAATTGCACCTTACACAATGATGTCAACAGACTGGAATAATTGCAAATCATCGACCACCCAAAGTATCCCCGTCAGAAAAAAGGCTACAGCATCTTACTCATAATACTAATAACACAAGAAAGCTCAGTGATTGAGCTCGCTCTGCTTGGAGCACATCCATCTTTAAGGCCCTCCCAATTAGGATAGAATAGATGCAGATAATTGCGTTGCCCAAAAACAAAACAAAAAAAAAGTACTCAAAAATGAGAACCAATAATGTCTTATGTCATATGAGCACTAATTTAGCATTTTTTCCCCTCATCTATATAATCCGCCCTTATCCAATATCATTCAGCAAGTCATATTGCAATAGTAACCAATTCTTAAACGATATTCTATATGATTCCGCTAGTCCCGCAAAACTCAAGCTTAACATCCTTCTACGTGATATGAGCTACTCACGTGTAGTCGTGTACCCTTTATTTCCTAGTAACCCATCCAATTAGAATATATGCCAGCCAACTAGGACTCTTACATCCCAGAATTTATCGCTCAATTTCCTATCACTCTCTAATCTTGTGTACCCTAAATAATCTTTTTGGTTTTTCAAATATAACAATAGTCACTACATACTCAGAGTTACCAACACAATGTCCAAATCGAAACACCAAACCTTGCCACCAATAGCTACACAGTGTGGTATTCTACAATTCATGACTACAGACTGACTAATATTATTTCCTTACTTCGTAAACGAATTTCTTTCACACTTTCTTTTCGGACTCTTTGTATATAATCAAACAACGATAATTTTAGCTCACAAACAGGAAGAAAACAACCAAAACAGAAAGGGTAATTCTATTTGCAACCACCTTTTAGCTAAATACAACCATCAAAAATCTTAAAATCAAAATTTGAAATTGTAACCCAGTTTTGGATAAATACAACCAACAAATTTCCCAAATATTCCCAATCT
>JAXBDA010001342.1:0-56562 GCA_036023075.1 Gaultheria prostrata | reverse complement strand
AAAGAAAGCTATAGAGCTTCCCCCAGACCTAGTTCACGTCCCCTCAGATTACGAGTAAAATTCTGATAAGAACACAAATTATACCTTGAACTGATTCAACGGAAAAGATGGAATTGGTTGGATGGAAGAATGGGTACGAGACCTCTGAATTTTATGAGAGAAATTTTGATGGAGCGAAGATATGGTAATAGAGTTTCGGGTTTTGAGAGAAATTTTTACTGGGCTCTTCTTCAATTGACTTATTCGCAAAATTTTCAGTCTTTTGAAACCGTTTGGTGAGCTCGGGTTTTATAGACGCGGACATTGGATAGCTTCACACGTTAAGCAAGATTCCCACGGCGGGAAGTCGAGCTACGAGTAGGCTTTGCCGTACCACGCGACCGTTTTTGAGCTGCTGGGCGAATGCGGGAATCATGGGATTTGGCCGGTGATGCCGCACGGTGTCCCAATATAAATCGTACGGTGCATATAATCACACCGCACGGTGTTGGTGGTTTTTTAAGCCGCACAGTTTGTGAAATGAGGCCGTACAGTTCAAGTGGTTCTGGGGTTTTGCTCTTTCTTGACTCAGGGGATCCATTCCAAGGTATATTCAGTGCTCTTTTCATCATTGGGGATGCACGAGTCGTTAAAATTGGGGTGTCTACAGTTGCCCCTCTTTGACGTGGCTTGGTCGTCATTGTGTTGGCGCAAGTCGCGTTCGAAGATTCGGACATCCCAATTTTGACTAACTGTGCGAGAAAACAAATAAAACAAGAAACTTGGTCGAGGTCGGAGCTTCCTACGTACTTCGTTTGTGAGCATCAGACCAATCGTAGTTCGGCGGGGCCGTAATGAAAGTTGACACCTCATTTTTCAATGAGGGAAAAACGAACGATGTTCTTGCAAAGTGAGGAAAATATCTCGGAGGGTTTGAAAACCGTTAAAAATAATCTTGGGGGTTCGGAAACCGTTAAAAAAATAATCCTGGGGGTTCGGAAAGCTATTAAAAATAAATTCGGAGGTTCGGAAACCGTTAAAAATAATTTTGGGGGGTCGGAAACCGTTAAAAATAAATTCGGAGGTTCGGAAACCGTTAAAAATAATTCTGGGGGGGTTCGGAAACCGTTAAAAATAAATTCGGAGGTTCGGAAACCGTTAAAAATAAATTCGGAGGTTCAGAAACCGTTAAAAATAATTCTGGGGGTTCGGAAACCGTTAAAAATAATTCTGGGGGGTTCGGAAACCGTTAAAAATAATCTGGGGGTTCGGAAACCGTTTAAAATAATTGTGGGACTCTAGAAGTCATTAAACATAATCTTGAGGGGCTCCAAAAGCCGTTAAAAATAGTTTCGGAGGCTCCAAAAGCCGTTGAAAAATAATTCTGGAGGTTCGGCAACCGTAAAAAATAATTTGGGAGGTTCGGAAACCGTTTAAAACAATTGCGGGACTCTGGAAGTCGTTAAACATAACCTTGAGGGGCTCCAAAAGCCATTAAAAATAATTTCGGGGGCTTCAAAAGCCGTTTAAAAATAATTCTGGAGGTTCGGCAACCGTAAAAAATAATTTGGGAGGTTCGGAAACCATTTAAAACAATTGTGGGGCTCTGGAAGTCGTTAAACATAACCTTGAGGGGCTGCAAAAGCCGTTAAAAATAGTTTCGGGGGCTCCAAAAGCTATTTAAAAATAATTCTGGAGGTTCGGCAACTGTAAAAAATAATTTGGGAGGTTCGGAAACCGTTTAAAACAATTGCGGGACCCTGGAAGTCGTTAAACATAACCTTGAGAGCTCCAAAAGCCGTTAAAAATAATTTCGGGGGCTTCAAAAGCCGTTTAAAAATAATTCTGGAGGTTCGGCAACCGTAAAAAATAATTTAGGAGGTTCGGAAACCGTTTAAAACAATTGCGGGGCTCTGGAAGTCGTTAAACATAACCTTGAGGGGCTCCAAAAGCCGTTAAAAATAATTTCTGGGGCTTCAAAAGCCGTTTAAAAATAATTCTGGAGGTTCGGAAACCGTAAAAAAATAATTTTGGAAGTGAATACCGTGGAGGATTTCAAAAATTGGTAAACATTGTGGGAGATCTTGATTCAGTAAATACTGGAAAAAAAACATGGTTATTTTGGGTAAAATGATGGGCTTTTATGTAAGTAAAAGCAAATGGGGGGGCTAAAGTGCAATTTTGTAACAAAGAGGATAAAGGCACCGTACGGTGTTGGAATACACACCGCACGGTTTAAAGAGTTGTACCGCACGGTGCCGGAGGAAATTTCGGCCGAACTTGATTCTGTAACCGCCATAACTTCCGGCTTCTTTGCTCCATGATTCAAATTGGACGATCAGTTACCTTCCTAAGCACAAACCGACCCTCTTACTCAAAATCTTCTCCTTTGTCTTGAAGATTTTATGATCAAGATCTTATTTCCAAAAAAAAATTCTCGGTCATGGCGAGTTTGGGCGATGATTCCGGTCGGCATACTACTTCTGATATCAGTTCTTCATCCTCAGAGCACAATGAGGGAGAGACGGTGGCCATGGAGGCCGTGGGTGGTCTGTTCTTAGCGGTTTCGGATGAGGTTAGTTCATCCGATCATAACCCAAGTGTCATTGAGCACCGCGCGGTGGAAATTGAGAGGGATGGATCCCGTACGGTGGCAATTGGCGGCGATGGGTCATGCATGGCCGAAGTAATTGGCGAGGGGCCACTCCCGGCGGCTCCTGGTGGTGGTGCGTTGGTAATGGGCGAGACCCATGTTCCGGTTGGTAGTGGTGGTGGCCCAGCGGCCACAGGTGGTGCCCCGGTGAGTAGTTTTGCTGATGATCAGACTATGGGTGGCAGTGGTGGTGCCATGCAGGGTGACGAGAGTGGTTCCGGACCTATGGAGGTTGATGTTCTGGACACGGGTACACGGGTCACCGAGGTGGAGATGGACATTGAGGGGGTGCATGTTCTGGTGGAGCAGAGACCCGCTAGGGAGGGTGTTGAGAGTAGTTTGCAGGAGAGTTTGGTACCCAGCAGCCTTTCGAGTGCTTCTCTGGTTGTGGAGGTGCCAGTAAGAGACGAGGGGTCGTTGGTAGCTATCCCAAGGATCAGGAGTGACCTGGGAGAGGAGACGGTGATAGTTGAGGAGGCGCGGGCCTCGAGTAGCAGTGGCGAGGAGATGAAGGTTAGAGAGGAGGCACACACTGAGGTGGCTAGACCCACCATGACAGCTTCTCGGGTTTTCAGAGGTTTGGCTCAGTCGCTGGGCACAGGGAGTGCTGGTTGTGGAGAGAGCTCAGACCCACCTGTTGTTCCTACTGCGGTTGGTTCTTCCCGAACTCCAGGTTTTGGCTTGGCTGATACCTTGGAGGGAGTGAGTGACGAGGACCTGGCGCGGATTCTTCGGGAGGATTCGACCTTCGTCAGACTCCCTTGAGCGTTTTGAGAGCTTGCCAGGGGCAGTGAGAGAGATAGTGGCGGGCACGGGCTTCATGGAGTTTATTCGGCTCCTGACGCCGACGCGGGCGAACCGCAAGCTGTTGAGAGCTTTAGTTGAGCGTTGGTGGGACACCACCGTTTCACTTGAGGTTTGCTGAGATGACCGTGACGCCTCTGGACTTTTCGGCGATCATTGGTCTAAGAGTCGGCGGGGAGCCGGTACCTTTTGACTCGGGGCTGTACAGGGACAGAGCAGCTATCAGGTACTTCTTGGGGAGAGAGGTTGGAGAGGGAGAGCCCATGGTGCGGTTTGACCATTTGCCGGCCATATGGGACCACGAGCCAGAGTCGCCGACTGAGGCGGCTCAATGGCTAGAGCTTATTTGTTGTACTTGTTTGGTGTGTCCCTGTTTCCGAACAGGCGGTGTGGGGTTCACCTGGGTTGGCTCCCGGCATTGGCGGACTTGAGCAGGGTGTCTAGCTTGGACTTTGGAGGTGCTGCTTTGTGCACTCTTTACTGCTTCTTAGGTTCTGCTAGCCGCAGCGAGGGGACGAGCCTCGACGGCTTCTGGAGGGTGGTTGAGGTAAGACTTTACATGGTTTCTTTTGCTTTCCAGTTCCTTGAATTTTGTCATGTATAATTTTGCTTCTGTTTGCTGATGATGCCTTTAACCATGCAGGTGTGGGCTTATGAGGTGCTGGGGATGTATCCGCCAGCCAACAGACATGATGATGAGGCAGTGATCCCCCGAGCGGCGAGGTGGGACCGAGGGCACCGGGGTGCCGGTATACACGTGGGAAGGATCAACGACTTCCGCCGCTTCTTGGACCAGACTGACGGGAGCACGGTATGATTTTGCACTTGCTTTCAAACTTGAGCTTTTTGTTTTGTGTTCAACTCTCTTGATGAAGTCGAAATTCCTGGCAGGTGAGGTGGCATGTCTGGGATGATGTCTCGGATGAGTACTTGCAGAGGAGCAGGGAGGTGACACGGGGACAGGTGCTGCTGGAGTCCCCGTACGGTTGGCAGTGGTACCTGGGAGAGAAGGTGCCTCGTCAGTCCCTTAGGTTGGAGCACTTCAGGATACCAGGGCGTATCCCCCCTGGCATACAGCGGACTGATGAGTACACACGGGCGGAGATAGAGAGGTACACTGTGCTGGACACCGAGCTTCCTTTCAGCAATTCATCAGACTGGGAGGCCTTTCTGACTGAGGACCTGGCTAGCTTTCTAGACGTGGAGACGCTTATAGCAGCCACTGAGACTGCCTTGCCAGTGTTGAGGAGAGAGGTTGAGGTCCAGACAGCCGGAGGGATGATGGGAGTGGTGGACATTCCTTCAGTTGCACCCCCGCTAGACCTTACTTTCGTTCAGGTAACCTGTAAAAGAAAGAAAATACAATTCAGTTTGCATCCTCTTAAAGCATTATTTGGAATACCTGTGTAACGCTGTTTTTCTTTTTTTGCAGATCGCTGCCAGCTGGGCGTCAGAGTCCTATCAGCTGATCCTGGATCTTGAGGCTTTAGTGCGCCGACTAATGATTGGTGACGTTCCCGCGGTGCGTCCCCGAGTTGAGCCGGGAGTGGTGATCTGAGAGAGTGGAGCTGGTAGAGGTGGAGGTGCCAGAGGCGGTGGAGGAGCTCGGGGAGCTAGAGGTGGAGCCCGCGGTGGTGGCGGCGCTGAGAGAGGCGGTGGAGCCAGAGTTAGAGGTGGCGACAGAGGCCGAGGTGCCCGAGGGGCTGACAGAGGTGGTAGAGCCGGAGCTGGTGATGCAGGCAGGGTTGCGAGAGGAGCGAGCAGAGGAGTTGGGCGTAGAGCTGGTCGTAGCCTTTCTCATGGCAGAGGGACTTCTCAGGTAATCCTTTTGCCTTTGTTACTTGTGCTTTTGTGCTTGCAGACTTGTATATCAGCTTTGTATACCGATGAAATTTGCTTTTGCTTGTGCAGAGTACTTCTCCACCTCCGAGGTCAAAGCTCAGGAGGGCGAGGCATACTGGAGGTGGCCCTGTAGCTCCTCCGTGTGACAGAGAGCTTCGAGGCCGCCAGTCTTCAGCTGAGAGACCGGGAGTGAGGGCATTGGGAGGTCCAGCTCCGCCGTCACAGTGGACGTTCAGGCAAGGAGACACAGACAGTAGTGAGGACGAGGATACGGGTCCTGCTGAGTCCGAGGAGTTCAGACCACGGGTCCAGAAGCGGGCCCGTTCTTGAGTAGGTAAGTCAGGCCTGCGTGCCTGCTTTTGACTTTAGGGCGCCTGTTTGCCCGTTTTTACATTTTATTTCCATGGATGCGGCATGCGTGTCGTGGTAGTATTGATGATGATGTTGGGCCTGTTTTGCCCCTGGATAGATGCACATTTTATTTGATATGGATGTTTGCACACAGTTTCATAGAAATCAGCATTTCGTTATGTAAAATGATTCACATTAACAAAGACTTGAATCTAAAAACCAAATCTAGCACTGAGAGTGGGTGAGATACTGTGGGGAAATATATGTATGGAAATTTTGAGACTGTGAGAGACATGTGAGTCGATTTGATAGAATTTGACACTTCTGGCTTTATGTAGGAAACTGGAAAGAGAGTGAATTGAGCAGAATTTTAGAGTGTAAACGCCCCGAAACTCGATAATTTGGCCCGGTTAATTATGCAAAACCCCGAAAGTATGCCACAATGCTTGCAAGCCCATGAGTTTGAGTAAATTTTGAAAAGTTGCAATCCAGTGTGCCGAAACTCGGTTTTTGGCTGGCCCAGACCCTTCCAAATGAACAGAACTTGATGAATCCATAAAACACGCTTGGCACTACCTTCCCGAGCTTGAAAACGTATGATACGTTCTTGCTTGTAGTGAATATCCCGAGAACTTGTAGAAAAAAGCCGCAAAAGTTTGCCCGAATCTCCGTATCCGGGGTTTTCGGCGTGTCCGTCTATCGAGACGTCCTTGGAAATGCCGAACAATTCCTCCACTAAGCCTTGGATACTTAGTTGGAGTTGTATGTGCAAGAAAAGTGGCCAAAAGTAGCATGGAATGGGTCCCGGAGGGCCAAAGTCGGAATTTTTTGCCAAGAATGGCCACTGACACCGTGCGGTGTAGGAATAGGTGTCGCACGGTGCCTTTATGTGAGCCGTACGGTGCTGATGCCCAATTGGCCCACTTCTGACACTGTTTGCTTGCAGTCTGGCGTATGTTTTGACCTCCCGAGGTATGTTTGCACGTCCAAGAGCCTTGAAAGGCTAAACCCAATCTATTTTGAGGAAGTTTACAAATTTTGCTTGACCTTCGCGTTTCCCGATGCGGCACGCTTCCCGAGATGCATGTTTTTCGAGATTTTTGAACTTTTCTTGCTAAAATGGTTATAAGTAGCCTTGCTTCCGTGGCATTCTCATTCTCCTCAGCCCCTTCCACTTTCTTTCAATGGCAGTTAGTATCTCAGCTTTGGTTCGCCCTTGGCTTGTCGAACTTGATGGCTTGGGCTGGCTGAACTTTCGTGATCACAGGTTGGCATCAATGCGCTACATTTGGGACGTAACTATACGTGCTGAGTTGCTCCATGCTGTTGTCCGCTTCTGGGATCCGGAAGTGCATGTGTTCCGCTTCGGCTTGCAAGAGCTATGCCCCACGGTGGAAGAGTTCCACGCGTACCTTGGAGGTTTCGACCTGGAGATACCAGTCATTCCTCTTCAGGGAGTGAGCTATGCTGATGTACTATCCCCAAAGTTGGGTTTGAGCAAAAATGCGGCTAAGTCCATGATCCAGGGAGGCGTTCTCAACATCTCGCGTTTGATCAACCAGTTCCGTCCAGAAGGCTTTGCTTTGTGTCTTGTGATCTTAGCGGCATTCTTGTTTGTCCGTTCAGATCATCAGGCAAGTGCTGCATTGGTGGGAGTGGCCAGGCAGATTGAGGAGCGTAAGGATGTAGCTCCAATGGTTTTGGCTGAAACTTTGATGGGCTTGGATGGAGTCCATGCTGGGCGGACCAATGTTTTTGAAGGAAGTGCTTTGCTCCTACATGTAAGTTTCTCACTCAGCTCTCATTTTCTGGTTTTGCACTCGTTCTTATTTTACCTCAACGCTCGGGTTTAGGCTTTCTATGGTTTCTTACTTGTCTTTTCTCTCATGCAGATTTGGCTGTGTGACAAGGCTGCTCTTCTGGAGGCAGTGCCGCGAAACAGAATTCATGAAACACAGGGTTTCGTTCAGAGGGATTACCGGGAGTTTCACAGGAGTGTCCCGGGTTGGGTTCAGGTGCTTTCTCAGCTGAAAGAGGATACCATCTCCTGGCGCTTGAACTGGCTGACTCGTCCCACCATGACAATGAGCAACATGGGACGTCATCGAGTAGTGCTGGCAGGTCTAACCTGTTGGACCTTTTACATTCCGTATCGCATTCTCCGACAGCTCGGTGTTAGTCAAGTAGTACCATCTGTATATCCTGAAGACTTTGTCGTGCCCAACTTCAATCATGCGACAGTCCAGGCCTATCAGCGTACTTGGAGAGAGCGCATTGCTGTTCCCAGGGATCAGTGTTCAAGCATTGTACTTCCGGGGCGTTACAAAAGGTGGTTGACACAAGAGATTGCGACAAGAAAGAATGGAAATCAAGTGTGACTTTTGCTTTAGCCTTAATGTACCCAAAATAAATTGCTCACCCATGACATGTTTCATGTGGGTCGAAGCTTTGCTTTTTTTGTGTTTGAAAGATTCTTGCTCAGCCATGTAATCGAAGAAATTAGTTTGAATAAAAGTGAATTTATGAAAATTTTCTGCTTTGATTCTCATTGATTGTAATTGCAAGTGCAAGTGACGGTTGTGAATCAACTCAAGAGATGTTTCAAAAGATTGCGACCGATCCTCAATGTGAGGATGCCTACGTATCCTTAAGAAAGGAATCAGGTCATGACATAGTTCATGCCTAAAATTGTTGGTTAGGGTTCACTCGAGTATTTTCACTTTCCTTTTGTGCTCTAATTTTTGCCTAGCACTGCCCCTTTGGATTTTCGGTCTAGCGAGCTTTTAATTGATGTTGTCTTGAATTTTGCCTAAGCGGCCCAATGTGGGTTTTCGACTTAGCAGACTTGCTCTAATTTTTGCCTGGCACTGCCCGCCCTTGCGGTTTTCAGACCAGCGAGCTTCTCTCAGGGGTAGTATCTCTTGAGCTGATCCATGTTGACCAATGTAGAGAATTCGTTATCGTCAAGATCGATGAGCTGAGTTGCGCTTCCAGACAGAATTTTCTTGATGATGTACGGCCCTGCCCATTTTGGCCGAAATTTCCCACGTGGATTGAAGATTGGAGCCCGGATCTCCTTCAGAACCATGTCTCCTTCTTGGATATTCCTGGATTTGACTTTCTTGTTGAAAGCGCGTGCGATTCGGCGCTGATACCCCTGAATGTGATACAAGGCTTTGAGCCTCCTTTCGTCGAACAGCATGAGTTCTTCAAACCTTGCGCTTTGCCAATCAGCTTCTTCGATGTCTGATTCTATCATGACCCGCAGAGATGGTACTTCAAGCTCGATAGGGAGAATGGCTTCCATACCGTAAACCAAAGAATAGGGTGTTGCCCCTGTCGGAGTACGGATAGATGTCCGGTATCCCCAAAGTGCTAACGGCAGCTGCTCGTGCCAGTTCTTTGCAGACTGGATTGTTCTTTCCAGTATTGACTTGATGGTTTTGTTGGCAGCTTCCACAGCTCCGTTGGTTTGCGGCCGGTAGACGGTCGACTTGTGGACCTGAATCCCAAAATCTTCGAGAACTTCCGCAGCTCTACCCTTGAAATGAACACCATTGTAAGACACGAATGCGTGAGGCACGCCATACCGGTAGATGATGTTCTGTTTGATGAAGTGAGCGACCTGAACCGCTGTGAGGGTTGTGTATGAGGCAGCCTCAACCCATTTGGTGAAGTAGTCGATGGCGACTAGAATGAACTTGTTCCCGTTTAAAGCAGCCGGGGTGATCCTACCGATGACGTCGATGCCCCAAGTTGAGAAAGGTCAGGGCGAAGTCATGGAATGCAGCTCCGATGGCGGTATGTGCATGAGATTAGCATGAATCTGGCATTTGTGGCATCTTCGCACATATTCGATGCACTCGGTTTCCATTGTAGACCAGTAGTACCCTTGTCGCAAAACTTTCTTGGCAACCATTGCCCCGTTCATGTGAGGGCCATAGACTCCATTGTGGATTTCTTCCATGATTCTGGTTGCTTCTTTGCCATTTATACAAAGCTTATGCATTCCGCAGTGGGATCTTTGGTACAGCTTACCCCCGCAGATAATGTAGTGAGATGCTAGCTTTCGGAGAGCTATCTGATCCTTTTTGTCAGTTTCAGCCGGGTATTCGCCCTTTTCAACGAAGTTCCAGATATTGTGGTACCAAGGAAGACCATCGCTAGGCTCATCAATAGCCATGACGTGTTTGTAAACGGGCTTGTCCCTTTGTTCAATCATGATTGGTCGGAGTCTGACTCCGTTGGGTATCTCTACCATGGAGGCTAGTGTTGCCAAGGCATCAGCAAAGCGGTTGTTCAATCGAGGCACATGCGTGAAAGTGACTACCTGAAATCGTGGAATCAGATCGTCAAGGTCCTTATGGTAAGGCTTCAACTTGTCTTCTTTGACCTTCCAGTCACCGTTGGCTTGTGAAACTACAAGGTTGGAATCTCCAATCACTTCTAGCCTTTTGACACCGATTTCGAGGGCAGCTTCCATCCCCACGATGCAGGCCTCGTATTCCGACTGATTGTTGGTGACCTCAAAGTTTAATTTGAATGCAAGAGGGATATGTGACCCTTCTGGGGAAATGAGCAGAACTCCGATCCCGAACCCTTTCTGGTTGGCAACCCCGTCAAAATATAACAACCATACATCATTGGTTGTTGTCATGACATTTTCATCGGGGAATTCAAACTCCACATCTTCTGGACCTTCTACTGGATGATCGGCCAGAAATTCAGCGACAGCCCTTCCTTTTACAGACTTCCGAGTCACATACTTGATATCAAATTCAGCTAGTAAAAGCAACCAGCGTGCCAGCTTACCAGTGAGGGCCAGCTTCTCAAACAGGTATTTGAGAGGGTCCATTCGAGAAATCAGCCTCACTGAGTAGGCCAGCATGTAATGCCTTAGCTTCTTGGAAGCCCAAATCAAAGCCCAGCAAGCTTTCTCTAGAGGAGTGTACCGTTCGTCGCATCCTAACATCTTCTTGCTGATGTAGTAGACTGCTTTCTCACTTCCGCCTTCGCCTTCTTGTGCGAGCATGCATCCCATGGCTGATGGGGTAACGGATAAGTACATGATAAGAGGTTGCCCCGGTGTTGGTGGCATTAGTACCGGAAGGTTCTGAAGATAGCTTTTGATGGCTTCGAAAGCTTGCTGGCATTTGTCATCCCATTTGAATGGCATGCCTTTCTTGAGTAGTTGAAACATCGGCTCGCAAGTTGAGGTCAACTTGGCGATGAATTTGCTGATGAACTGAATTTACCCGAGAAAACTTCGCAGCTCCTTTTCTGTCCGGGGTGGTTCCATTTCGAGAATAGCCTTAATCTTGGAAGGATCTATCTCAATGCCTCGTGTGGTGATCATGAATCCCAACATTTTTCCAGCTGTAACTCTGAATGTACATTTCTCAGGATTGAGACGCAATCGGTACTTGCGGATCCTTTCAAAGAACTTTTTGAGTGCGGGTAAGTGCCCTTCTCTCTCTTTGGCTTTGACGATCATGTCATCGACGTAGACCTCAACTTCTTTGTGAATCATATCATGTAATAGCGTCATGGCTGCCCTCTGATAGGTTGACCCGACATTTTTCAATCCGAAGGGCATGACCCTGTAACAATAAGTGCCCCACTCTATGGTGAAAGTAGTCTTCTCGCGGTCTTCGGGAGCCATGAGAATCTGGTTGTATCAGGAGAAACCATCCATGAAAGAAAGGAGTGCGTGTCTGGCAGTGTTGTCCACAAGTATGTCTATGTGGGGCAACGGGAAATCGTCTTTAGGACTAGCTTTGTTCAGATCTCTGAAGTCTACACAGACCCGAATTTTTCCGTTCTTCTTGGGAACCGGAACAATGTTTGCGACCCACTGAGGGTATTCTGTTACCATTAGGAACCCGGCGTCTATCTGCCTCTGAATTTCCTTCTTGATTTCTAGCACCCAATCTGGCCTCATTTTCCTCAGCTTCTGCTTGACAAGCTTTGCATCTAGATAAAGCGGGATTCGATGCTCCACAATCTCAAGGTCGATACCAGGCATATCAGCGTGTGACCATGCAAAAACATCCTCGAATTCTTTCAGGAGATCCGAGTGGGCTTTGAACTCTTCAGGAGATAATCCGGAACCAATTTGAACCATTCGCGGATCGTTTTCAGTTTTCAGGTTTATAGAAATAATTTCTTCTTTTAGAGGCTGAGCATGCCTTTCGTCTTCCTTTTTTATTAGAGATCGAAGTTCTTCCGGAATTTCTTCCTCGAATTCGATCCCCTCATCGTCGGGGTCAACACAATTTATTTCGGACACAGCAAGATAAGCAAAGTCTATTTCATTGATAGCAAATGCGGGGACCCCAGGGGAGTGATACATGAGAGTGGACTCAAATTGGAAAGAAAAGTGGTGACGCGGGGGAATGACAGATCCATGTTCGGGTGCAGACTCTGTCTCGGAGTCAGTGCTAGACTCAAATTCAGTGGTAATGTAAGTGATTCTAGGTACAAAAGTGCAATTTTTATAAACACCATTGGCATCCACAATGAGTGTAGTGACATCTCCAAGGGCATCCTGGCTCAGCATCATCAGCTCTACTTCCTCGGCAAGCTCCAAGTCAGGCTTTAAATCAAACAGCATCGCAGCAGGCCCGCCTTCTCCTGTACCTGTCAGACTTTCCTCCTCGAATAGCGATTGAAAATTCCCTGAGTCAAGAGTTTCGATCCAGTCAACTTGGAGTGCCTTAACCAATTCTTCTCTCTTCTCGGCTTCATCGTCACTGTCCCAAGTGTCGTTTGCAAAGATTTCAAACCCTGGCAGCTTGGTTTTTGTTTCCATATCCCAGAATGGCTCGGGTTCTCCTTGGTAGATAGCTTCTACAGCTTTCACAAACTGAATGGGCTTCTTCTTGGTACCCGTCTGCACCTTCTTTCCCTTCTTTGATTCATTGTTAGCTGACTCATAACCAAGACCGAAGCGGTGGTTATTCATCGAAAACTTGGGGAATTCAGCCATCCCCTGGTTGTTCGGACCTAACCCCAAGCCGGGTAGGTACTCCATTTTTCTCATCATCTCTAGAGCAGTAGAGCTCATCGAGAAGTCTTCATCCATTTTGACGGTAAGAACTGATCCAGAAGTGTCGAAGGATAAACCACCGAGGGCGACGTCTTCTTCTCCGTGAGCAATCTCAAGCAATGGCGCGTTGTCGGGGACATGGGGACGGATCCCTGAATCTCCGTGAATAGTTAAAGTTCTCATAGCCAGACCAAGTTGGACTTTCTGGTGTAGGGAAGAAGGTACTGCCATGATATCTGATCGATGGAGCCAAGGCCTGCCCAGCAGCAGGTTAAAAGATGACGGGATATCGAGCACATGGAACTCGATGTCTGTCTTGAAGCTTTCAATGATTACTTCTATCTGGATGATTCCAGCTACGTCCCTGCGTGTGTTGTCATATGCGCGCACTCCAAGGTTGGATGGCTGAAAGTCTTTGTTCTTAACACCGAGACAATAGGCTGTCCGCAGGGGACACACATTCAGTGCGGATCCGTTGTCGAGTAGGACGACTGGGACCCATTTTCCCATGCATTTCAGAGTGATGTGCAAAGGTTTGTTGTGACCAGCTCCCTCTGAGGGTAAATCCTTTTCAGTGAAGGTGACGACGTGCTTGGCACTAGTAGGGGTAAGCAGGGCTACCATAGTTTCTGGAGGGATATCAGGTGGTACCTCCATGTTGGATAGAGTTTTGATTAGTTTCTGACGATGTTCCCTGGAGGAGGAGAGCAGGCCCCAGATTGAGACTGATGCTGGAGTTCTTTCAAGTTGCCTTTGGACTAGTTCTTCCGCAGTTCCTCGGTTCCTTTAATGTGGCTGAGTAGTGACTTCGGGTTCAACCGGAGTTGAATTTTCCTGAACGGGTTCGTCCCAAATGAATTCCTCTGGCCTAAGTCGGTGTGGAATGTTTCTCTGAAGGTTGGTCGGTTGATAGATTCGGCTGCTTCTTGTTACCCGATTGACGGTATCTTCCCACAATTGCTTGTTTTCGCCCCAGAAATCTGCAAACCCTTCGCCGACTTTGCGTTTACCAGCTCTGATGGATTCTCTTTTCTGCTCGTGATTCTGATCTTCAGACCATAAGTCAATTAGACTGTCTGGAGTTTTCTGACTACTGATCTCAACTGTTTCTAGCTTTGCTCGTAGATCTGCTACCTCTGAATCTTGCCAGAAAGGCTGGTCAAGCATGGATTTATTGACTGTCCACACTTCGTCGCTGCCGACTCGGATGTCAACAACTTCATCTTTGTTCCATGTGGTCGTTTGCGGACCAGTGCTGAGAACTGATATATGGGAGTATTGTGGGAATGGCGCGGATGGCCGTGGTAGAGACTCACCAATAATGTATGCCTGGGGAAACCAATCGTGGTCACTGAAGATGGTCTCGATGGCTTGAGGAAGTTGAGACAGCGAAGAGCTGTTTGAGAGGTTGTGCTGGACTCCCTCGTTTCTAGAGTTGAGATGATTTTCAGATTCCCTAAACAGGGTTGGGAGTGAAACTGTATTCAAAGGGTCAGCACAGGTTGCTGCTTCCTCGACTTGACTGATACCGAAGCTTTCCGGTATGTGAACAGGTGGCTTGTCATGAAATTCTGAGACAATATACTGGCTCGGGTCCCAAGAGACTAGCAAAGAACCGAACAATGCTTGTTGGGAATCCTCCCACTCCTGATCGCTCATGGCCCATTCTCCTTGTTCTGCGAGGTCACCCCATTTGAGTTTGGGCTTCCGTTCAAAATTTCCAATGGCATGGATTTCCGGATCTTCCGGTATTGTGACAAAGGGTCTTGCTTCCGTGACTGGCACGATGTACAAGCTGGGATTGAACTGGTAAAGGTCTGGGCTTTTTGAAATGGAGCTGAAGGATATCTGGTTGATTTGGATATTCTGTTTGTGGTCAGGCAAGGGATTGGAAATAGTATTGGGCTTTTGCTTGGGAATTGGAATGGTTCCGTCATCAACAAGGTCTTGGACTATGTGTTTGAGGCGGATACAGTTGTTGGTATGATGGCCTGGCATTTGGTGGTATGCGCAGTACACATTGGGATTGAGGTTTGAGGAAATTTCCTTGGGTGGATCAAGAGGCTTGATGGCATTTTTCTCAAGGAGCTTTTTATAGACTGTGGTAAGAGGGAAAGGGAATTGGTAGAATTCTCTTTTTGGCTGGGATGTATTTTGGAGAGGACGTGACTGAGCGGCTATTTGGTTAACTGGCTCGGTTTTGACCGGTCTAGGATTGGAGGAATTGGCTTGAGTTTTGGTGATAGTTATTGGGTCCGAACAAGGTATTGCTGTTACCGGAGTAAACTCATTTGGGCAGAGAAGCTGACTCACCTTTGTCAAATATGCCAGTGCGGATTGCGTCTTCAACGGCAAGGCCGGCTTCATAAAAGGTTTTGAAGTCGGCGGAGGTCTGAAAGACCACCAAGTGTTTAGCAAAGTCCGGTTCCAAGTTCCGGGTGATGATCTTCATCTGCTCTTTCTCTGAGGGCATGTCTATCATCTGAGAAGCTTTCCCCCTCCAGCGCTTGACAAAGTCGGCGAAAGACTCGTTCTTTCCCATTTTTGTAGATTCCAACTCCCGAATGGTCATTTCCAGCTGAATGTTGTAGTTGTATTGAGCCACAAAGGCTGCCCCAATATCTTCCCAAGTCTTCTTCTTGGAATTGTCCAAGTTCATAAACCAACGGAGTGCAGGCCCCCGTCAGAGTTTGCTGGAACATCTAAGCCATGGCGTTTTTCTCCACATCATACATGGATAAAGTACCCACGTACGTTTGCAAGTGTGCTTTCGGATCGCCACTTCCATCAAACTTGTCCCAGTCAATTGGCTTGAACCTGTTAGGCAGCTTGGCATCGGGGAACAGGCAAAGTTTTTCCATGTCAATACCCGTAGCTGCAACCTTTTCCTGTTTATGGACTGATTCCTCCAGTTTGGCTACCTTAGCCATCATAGCTTCCATCCCTGAATTTGACGATTCTCCAGATAGACGGGAGGCCACATCTTGAATCATGATCATCATCTGAGCCATTTGCTGGCTGTTGGTGGCTCGCTGATCTTCCAAGGCTTCTTTGAGAATCTGAACCTCAATCTTCTCTGACTGTTCTGTAGTCTTGGCCATGACTGGAAGGCTAGTTGACTGTTCTGCTCTTGGCTCAGTTCGAATTAATCGTTGTTGGGGAGTTCGAGCCCAACCAGGTGCAGGAGTATTCTTGTTTTTGCCAATGGTTATGTACTGATGGTATGAACAGATTAAATTAAATGATGCTGTACATGCAATCTATTTACATGAATGAAGTGCAATGCATGATGCAAAATGGCCCCAATTTTTTTTTGATTTTGCTGAATATATTCAAGATTTTGAAAACAACGGCCGGACCGAAGTTTCCTACGTATCCCCGTGGAGAGGAATCAGGCCGTAATGTAGTTCGGGACTGCAATTTTTTAGGCTCTGAAGCTTTTTGAAGAAAAGATGTCTTTTTTCATTGAAGTGGCACCGCGGGGGTGGTACAAAGAGTTCCGGTAGACGGAAAAGTGGCACTGCTGGAGTGATACAAAAGAGTTCCGGTAGACGGAACAACAGACTCGATAAGCAAAGAACAGGCTATTACAAACACGATAATTAGCCAGTACTGAAAATAACAACATACTCGATAAGCAACTGCAACAGACAGCATTCAAACTGGGCAACTGATGCTGGCTTTATTCCAAAAGGCCCTGGATGGCTTGATAAGATCTGGTGACTGGCACATTTTCACTTGTTCAGATTGCAATTTCATGGGATAGGATGAGTTGGAGTAACTGGGCTGGATGGTGAATTGGCTTCACCAACCTTCTTCTTCCCTTTGCGGGCCCTAGCTTCTTCTTCCTCCTGTTGTTTCTCCCAGGCATACTGTTCTTCAAGCTGTTTGGGTGACATGCCATCGTTGTTACAGAGGCATTCTTCATAGCATTCATCACAATCACACACATCCCAGTATTTGTGACCAGTGACTGGGTCAGCAAAGTAGTACACAGGCTTGCCCTCCTCGTCGAGGTATTTGACTGGAGGCATGATACTGAAGTCGCCGTCTTCCTCATACATGACTGCTTGCGACCCAACGTTGTAATAATTAGCATCGCCCCAAGCGTAGGGCTAGGTCGGTTGTAGCATAATAACTCGGAAGTCCGAGGTCGAATCCACAGGGAAGGGTCGGAGCTAGTGAGAGGTTTACTTTACGGTAGGGGTTTTGGCTTTAGGACGGCCAACCTTTTGGTTTGGTTTGGAGTTTTCTCTACTTGAAAATTACTAGAAAATAAAGATGTAACAATAATTAAAGAGGGCGAGGTCTAGGAGTTTATACCACCCATGACTACGGATATTTAATGGCTATCAACTATAACTCAAGTGAGAGACAAAATCACTTGCTCTCACTCTGAAGATTTAACAACGAAACTCAATTCGGGTTTAACAATGGGATAAGTTCGTTGAGGCATTTTTACAAACACTTAGAATGCCATAGCTCCAAGCATCATGTGTGGCAAGTGGTCAAACCCTTGCCTACACAAGATCAAAAGGGTTAACAATTCTAAGTTTTGATACATAAAATTGAACTAACCCAATGAAAACCTATTTTTACCATATGAATGGGGTTTGGAAATGGAAAGAAACTCAGTCAAGCATTTTATCGAACACCTAGAGTGCCATGGTTCAAAGCATTGAGTGTGCCAAGGCTCTTTGTCTACACCCAATCAAAGAAGTTAACAACCCTAAGTTTAGACCAAAAATAGGAGTTTAATCCATTCACAACCCAACAATAAACACAAAAACGTGATGAGCAATCAAAATACCGAAGTCATGGGGTGATTTTCACCCCATGACCAAGCCTAAACTACTACTCAAACATGCGTAAATTAACCAACAAAGAGAAAAACGTGATTAATGAAAACATGACGAAAATGGAAATAAACTTGAGATTAATAAAGATAAGAGGAGTACTTACAACATTTGTGAAGGCAAAAGCCTTGAATCAAAGAGAAACTACCCTAAAAACTAGAGAGAAGTTGGAGAAGATGAAGTGGGGAAGAAGAAGGGAGGTAGAGAGAGAAAGTCTCCCCCCTACCGTGCCCTAAAATCTGTCAAAGGAGCCTATTTATAGACCCCTAAAAAGTTACAAAAGTCGCCCGAAAAACGCTGTTGAAAGCTGGCCAAAAATGACTGGTATTGATACCTCTGAAAACTGGTATCAATACCAGCAGCTTCTGAATTTTCCTTGTGCACTTGGTATTGATACCTCTTCAACTGGTATTGATACCAGCAGGTTCCATCTTTTTCCTTGTCTGGCTGGTATTGATACCCCAGATGTGGGTATTGATACTAGCAGCTTCTGAATTTTTCTTTGTCCACCTGGTATCTATACCCCTTGAGTTAGTATTGATACCAGCAAGCTTTGAAGTTGGGACTTAAATTTGGGTCTTCCTCCGACCTTCGGGTGTCTCGGGTCATCCTCCAACGGCTTGATTACTTCAAATATGACTTGGGGAGGATCCCCCTCGGCCTTGGATGTACTCGGGTACCTCCGGGTACTTCCGGGGATAACCGGGGATAATTTGGAGCTTTGGACACGCCTTTTAGCTCAGATTTTCTGAAACTCATCAAAAACACAACCCGCGCAAAATCAATCAAATAAAAGCACAAAATGCACGTGTGTGTGATCAAGACGAGCGAGATAAGCCCGGATAAATACAATATTTGGGGCTTATCAATGATGGTGATTTTGTCTGGAAGCACTCTTGGACTGCTATCCGGGGTAATGTAAAACTTCCAGCCTGAGTGGCTGTCAGTGTCATCCCATTAGTTTGGTACATCTGATGACTTGAGTTCGGGGATTGGATCAACCCGTTTATAGAGCTTTTCACCCTCAGGGGTCTTCAGTTCAGGCTTGCATTCCTCCACAACCCAGGTAGGAGCGTTGTGGTGAGTGGTGAAGGTAGACTTGAGTCTTTTGTTGCTTGACTGGCCAGCCATTGTTCTGATAAAAGAGTACTGATTTTACTTTTGGAAAAAGGCAGGGCCTAATTGCAGTGATTTTTGAAAAACAGGGTTTGAAATGTTCAGCATAATCAGAGATTGTCGGGGCAATCTTCAGGTGAGTGAAGTGATAGCCTATGGCCAAACTAATGTGTGTATGCATGCAAAATGATGAGCAGTATGTACAAAAGCAGTAAGCGGGTAGCATGATATGTGCAAAAAGCGATAAACAGGTAGCATGCTAACAGGATATGGAAGAGCAGTAAAACAAGTAGCAGGATATATCAGATAATCCTACCCTGTGGGTCCTGTCCTAGGTTGGAAGGTTCTACGGCTATCTATAGCAGAGGCCGGTTTTGGTTTGAGGGGGTTCCCCAGACTAGAGTCAATATTTGCCTCCCCTTTGCACAGAATACTAACGTGGCAAGGGTAATAACGGCAGGCTGACTCATCATCGTCCAAGGTTGCCGAGAATCCTGGGATGTCCTAACACCAGCGAGCTGGGTAGGGTAACCAGGACGTAGCGGCGGGGCTAGTAAACCATGCACGTGCAATGCAAAAGTTTAACAATAAAATTTTTTCAAAAATCCCACAAATATTTTTCAAACTTGGCTCGCTTTTTAAATTAATCAAAACTTTGAAATCTTACACAAGCAAACAACCGGGAAAGCTCCAGTCCGGATTGATCGGGCTCTCACCCTGACATCATTCCTTTCTTTGACAGCGCGAAGCATGTACGTTGTGTCAAGCTTTCGATGGTTGTTTTACAAGTGTAAAATATCAAAAGTAAAGATTAATTTAAAAAAATATCGATCCCCAGCAGAGTCGCCATTTTGTGGATTGTCGGGGCCCACGACGATTTTGTTGTGAAAACGAGGGAAAAATAAGGGAAAAAGAAAATTTAGAGTCGCCACCCGGAATTTAATTTTTGGAAAATGTTAGGTATCCGAGGAACCGTTTAGAAAAGAATATGACTCTTTTTGTGCCGCTGAAAAAAAGGGTTTGATCTACGAAAAATAGAGATTTGGGTTCGGGAGCTAGGTTACCCGCGGGGAAGGTTTTCTTTGAAAAATGCACCCCACGTGCCCGGAATTTTCCGGTCTCTACTAAATATTTGTGAGATTTTTCTGAAAAATATTTTATTATAATCTTTTTATTCAAATAAACAGTTTATAAATGAAACAGGAAGAAATAATACATTAAAACGAAAGACAAATCACGTAATATGCGAATTAACATTAAATGACATAAAAATAACAAAATACGAGGATGTAAATGTATGAAATGAAGATACGAGGGCCAAACCGTAATAAGCTGCCACTGGTTATTTCATAAAACAGAGTATCAAATTCGCGAAACAGAGCATTGTGAAAAATTTCGCCACTGACACCGTGCGGTGTCAACTCTGTACCGTACGACTCAATGCCCTGCGCCGTGCGGTATCTTCCAGTGTACAAAAATTTTGAAATTTTTGGTTTTTCAGCAATGTGTCGAAAAGGATGTTTTAGCTTGAAAACATGAGTTCATTTGGTTTGAAAATCATGATTGAAATGGAAATGATGTATCTCCACACATAAACGGCATCTCCATGACCACGAGTGGGTCGCGTGATACACGCCCGAGAGATTTACATTTTGATCGAAATCATCGTTCTAAGTCCAAAAGAAAGCTATAGAGCTTCCCCCAGACCTAGTTCACGTCCCCTCAGATTACGAGTAAAATTCTGATAAGAACACAAATTATACCTTGAACTGATTCAACGGAAAAGATGGAATTGGTTGGATGGAAGAATGGGTACGGGACCTCTGAATTTTATGAGAGAAATTTGGATGGAGCGAAGATATGGTGATAGAGTTTCGGGTTTTGAGAGAAATTTTAACTGGGCTCTTCTTCAATTGACTTATTCGCAAATTTTTCAGTCTTTTTGAAACCGTTTGGTGAGCTCGGGTTTTATAGACACGGACATTGGATAGCTTCACACGTTAAGCAAGATTCCCACGGCGGGAAGTCGAGCTACGAGTAGGCTTTGCCGTACCATGCGACCGTTTTTGAGCTGCTGGGCGAATGCGGGAATCATGGGATTTGGCCGGTGATGCCGCACGGTGTCCCAATATAAACCGTATGGTGCATAAAATCACACCGCACGGTGTTGGTGGTTTTTTAAGCCGCACAGTTTGTGAAATGAGGCCGTACGGTTCAAGTAGTTCTGGGGTTTTGCTCTTTCTTGTCTACAACTACCATATCGATCTAGTCCCGGCTGTCTCATATCACTGAACTAAACCAGTTTGTTTATGAGGTCTGTTCACTAGTCGTCATCACATCCATTTTCATTCTCATCTCTATTAATCGTTCGTCAATCCATCATTTATTTTCTCAAAAACCGTGTCGTGTCTATAGCATATCATTTCGTGCCCTGCACATGTCTTTTCAAAACTCTTTTCGTGCAAATCTCCTTTCTCGAAAAACATGTCACTTTAAGTCAAAATTAATTTTGGGCGACCTTCTCTCGACAAGAAATGACCAGGAAAGTCCCAAGCTGGGGGTCGGAGTATCCAGTTAATAGCACCCTTCCCTTTCAAGACAGACTTTCAAGGGTGTTAGTCTTGGGCCATTTCATAGTCTCAAGTTAGGCAAAACATTTGCACAAAACTCTTTTGGAAAATCTCGTGTCGTTCAAAATGTTCATATCGTTCAAAAATTCGTGGAGCATTATAACGGCGTGTTTTTAAAAGTCGATTTTCTTGCGTACAAAATAACAACTACTTTTCTTCTTTCAAAAATTCATCGGGCACTATGACAACGTGATTTTGATAAGTTATTTTCAATACAGGCATTATAACGACTACGTATACTTAAAGATAAATTTTTCCTTAATCACTATTTTACTTTTTACCGTAAGCAAAACTAGTAACTTTAAGTCAAATCGTAACTTAGAAACGGCTACGAGAAAATTATAACGACTACGAAAAGATCATTACTACGCTAGAAAAACTAGATTAGGATTAGGGTAAAGTAATTTACCTTAGTCCGAAATTAGTCGGGGCCGAACAAGCTTAGGTTGAATTCCGAGTGGTGAAGCCTTCTACGAACTCGAACTGACTAACTTTCTTTCTACTTTTTGGATCTAGTGGTGGTCGAGTGTGGTGGCTAAAGGTGGTGGAGGTTGAGTTTCAAGAAGAGCTTGAAGAACTCAAGAACAAGCTAAGAAAACAACTTTGATGGTTCTACTTGCTCTGCAGCTTCCCATTGCCGCTACATTTAAGCCGGTTTGACATTGGAGCAGCAGCCATATACTTACCATGGTTGCATCCGTAATTTTGCATATGGGAGTTAAGCTGTTGTCTCTGTACGTTTCTGGACAGTGTGGTTGTATTTCTGCATATGAAAATGCCAAGTTTCTGGGCAGTGTTACTACGTCATGCGTTTGGTCTCAATTTGCTAGTTGTATGGTTGCAGCCCACTGCCAGTTGTGTCACTCACGCCATTTGCAATATGATTTTATAGTTGTGATCGGTCGCTACTGCATTTGGCTACATGTATTGATGCATCTCACTCCATTTTCATCATAGCGAGATCGGTTATTGGCTGTGTTGCTTCATAATTTGTTGCTGCTACATTTGAGAGTAATCGGTTTATATTTGGTGAATTCCCAGGGTGAGGGGGTTGTCCTCTACCAAGTTTAACCCCACTGCTATGGGTTTGCTTTTAGATATGCCCACTGTGTTGGGCCTCGGCCTATCTAGGGGGGATGTCCCCTAGGGAGCTGTCCCCGAGCTTATTATCTATTGCCTATCTCTGGGGGGCTGTCCCTTGGAATATTTGATATCGCTTTTGGAAGGGGCTGTCCTCCAGCAAATACTCCTGTGGGCCTCCATCGTGGGCTTTTCATCCAATCCATCCACAGACTCATAGGCTTTACAACCCAAATGTAGTGGGCCGTCCACTTATCCAGTGTTTCGGCCCATCTAGATGTTATATAGTCAGCATTGAAGGTTCATTGGGTTCAAGCCCAACGGTCTATAGATGCAACATTATTTCCATTTGGGCCACGTAACGCCCAGTCCATATTGGGCCGTTATTGTGTTCCATAGGGCTATTTCAACTGGCAAGCTATTCCCATCAAGGCATGGCCCAAGCATTTCAAGTGGACCTAGGGCCCAACTCATGTTTCAGTTTACAGTATTTGACTGTCATCTATTTTTTAGGCAACTTGGTTCTACCATCATGGACATCACATCACAGTGGCCTCCTCAAATTCAAGATTGAAGCCCAAGTTTTTTGTCATTTGTTTTTTTCCATCTTTTTTAGATGGGCAGGAAACATTTGTAGCATCTATTATTTCTCGTGTAGCCATTTGGCGTCGTTTTATTTTTTCTTTTCCTTTTTTCTTTCTTTTCCTCCTGGGGGTATGCCCCTTGTAGGTTGTATATTCGGTTAGCCTTTTTTCTATTTCAAGCTGATGTACCCAAAAAAAAATAAAAATAAATCCCTAGGCTTGTACAAGCTAGGTTAGGGTTTTAATGAGGGGAAATCCAAGTGAATCTTCCAACAAGAAAATTAGTCACGAAAGGTTGTGCAGGAGTTTGCATGGCCACCTTTGTTTTAGGGAGTTTTTGGTACTAGTTTCTGTTACTTGGTGACTAAGTAAAGGATTATTAGCCTTGAGGCTATTAGGGCTATAGGAGGCTAGGTGGAATCTTAGCAATTAATAAGGAATATATTCCTTATTAATGAGGGGAAATTGATGGGGGAAAACACCACCTAAAGTTGGTTTTGGGTGCAAAATATACACACAAGTGTATAAGGATATACACAAGGCTATGAGACTAGGCAATCTATGTAAAATCTCCTCATTAAATATTGGAGAATAAAATCCCACAACATTCCCATTTTTAGGGGATTTTAGTACTTGGCTAGGAAGGTTGCATGTGCATGGAAAAACACATGCCAAATTAGGCATGACATGGAGAACAATTTCTCCCCTCTCTTCTCCCCTATCCGGTCTCTCTCTCTCTCTCTCTCTCTCTCTCTCTCTCTCTCTCTCAACACAATCCCCCATTTGGTGGGGAGTAGGAGAATCCTCATTAAATTGGTTTTTCTTGCTTGAAGAAAAGAAGAAAATAAGATTATGTTGGAGGGTGGGAAACAAAGTTGGTGAGGGTAAGTGTAGTAGGATTTTGGGTAGCAAAATGTCTAGTACTTGGCATGTACATGTAGTCCCATGACTAGTTTTAGTAATTTAAATACTTAATTAAATAGATAGTTTTATAAATTAAAATAAACAATTGAATTTCTAAAATGAATAATTGAATTATCGAATTAATAAATTGAAATTTTTATTTGCAAAAATTCGGGTTGTTACGGTACTAGTTTCCCTTCCACTCTAGCATAGCCGCATAGGGCTATTGCTCTCTGAGTTGTCGTGATACGCATGTGAAGGGAGAATAATTGTATGTAATAATCTAGTACTGACCTCATAGTGCGATAATAACACTATACCGTCTGTTGAGTTTGGTCAGGGGACTAGATTCTTGGTATTAAGTTATTATATTACTATCATACTTTATAGACTAATAACTAGTATAGTTATTTATGTAATTACTTATAGACGTGTCTTTTATTTGTGATTTAGACTAGCAGTGTACTCGAGCAATTGCATTTTGAGATCTATTGTTCCGATCGAGGTGAGTGGTTGCATGTGATCCCTTCGTTTGGATTCCTCTTGAGCCTATCGATTATTGACAGATTCTTTTAATTAGTTGTGACGGATAATTGTATTCTTATTCGTTGACCATTTATTTACAATTGACGTACCCTTCGGCATACAAGGTTAATTGATAATATTTTGGAATGATTGACTGGTCTTTTTTTGCTTGTTGTCTATTCATTGATTCTTTGATATTTCCGGTTTGCCGTTCTTTGGTGTTTGGAACCATGTATAAATTTGTGAAAGTCCAAGGGAAAGTCTCCGGCGCCATCCTGCAGTGACTTTGGCATCTAGGAAAAAGACTTGTGAAATACCCTGTGACCCTATTCCGGATCGGTTTAGGGAAAAGACCCAGACGCCATCCTGAGGTGACTCTAAGTACGGTGTTGGATCCAATGGGCTGATTGGTATAAATGCATATTTTTGTGAATCGATTATTGTTTCCATTATTCGTTCATCAGATATTCATCTCCTTGATACTACTTGTTGAGCCACCGACCTTTGTTATTTGAAACCATTTCTTTGTTGCCTCGATTATCTTTTGTTTAAACGTATGCCACGTTGTACTCTTTACCCTTAGCATGTTTAACTACTCACTGAGCTTTCAGCTGACGGATTTATTCCCCTTTTTTTACAGGTTAGTTCATGGAGCATAATAGTGGACTCTGGGACAATACCGGGACCCACCGTTTGGACCTCTAGGGCATTTACATTTTTATTTATTTTAATCATGTCAAACAGATTCCGTACTTTTGTTTATTTAGCTTTTTGTTAATAAATTTGAAGTTTGGAATATTTGGGGATGTTTGTACCCAGCTCGTGCTACAAAAAAATGTTGGTTTTGGTTCGCATTTAAATTTTATAATTCAAGATTCAGTTTAATTATTTTGGGTTGTAAAAATTACTTTTTTTTAGACTTCGTGTTCCAAGAATTGTCTCTTGATTAACGGCCGGTCATACTCCCGGATTTGGAGTGTGACATTTATTAAATCCCTCCCCCTCATTACTTCAGCCAGCACCCACTACATTAAAGTCTTAAGTTCATCAATATCATCGGTCATCTTCCATTCGGATCCCATTTTCTTTTCCATGCAATTCCCTATTCTTCATTTTATTTCTTGATCTTCTTCCATTGGCTTTTATATTAGAGTTACAGAGAAATGTGAAAACCCATCTCAATCCTATTTGTTTCTTGAAGCCGAATATCCACCAACACCACCACACAAATAATTCGTTTTAGCTCCAAACCCATTTATCCCAACTACCTCAGTTCTTCATAAAAGCCAAACCCCATTCTGCCTTGTTCATTTTCCATACTTGGTACAAGTCAGGAAGAGTGTAGTTTGAGGCCATTTGGCCGTGGGTATTCTATTGGATTTGATGGCTTAGATCAACAATGAAATTTAGTCCGATCTGCCTACAATTTTAAGACGTTACTCCTAATGATGTTATGCACCTATTCAATGGCCACGTTCATATTTTGAGGTACCGGAAGTATACAAAAAATTCTAAATCTCCGGAGTAATTTTTATTCATCGTCCCCTATTTGTACGCTCTTGTTATCATTGATCTTGTTATTGACTCCCATTATACCATTATACTAGCATCAAACCCATGTTATGCACGGGGCGAATCCAAGTACACATGCTTAATCAAAATTCAAATCAAACAAATTTCAACCAATTTTAAATTGTCGCAATTCATGAAGCATTCATCCCATCTACTCACAATCCAATAGAAGTACACTAAACAAATATCTCGGAAACTAACCCAATAACTAACACTGTCATAATGAAATTAGACGTACTAAACAAAACTCTAGACATAGGGCGTAAAAAGTCTTTCATCAACTTGCCAAACATGGTTTTGAGGCCAAAGTCATCAAGAACGGCACCATGTTTTTTTTTTTACATACCCAAAAAAAAAGTAGTAGCTTTCATGTTGGTGAGTCATTTTTCATCAGATAATATGGTACTTCAATTGATACTTGATTAATAGCTACTTGATTAAGTATCTATTAAAATCATGCCAAATTATTGTATGCTCCCTACCCTGAACTTGAGCATGCACGCCGATCGCTTTGACATTATCAATACTTAAAAAATACCACATGACAAAGAAGAGTAGATTAAATTACATATAGGGTTGTGGATATTAGTACCTTCACGAATAAGCTTTTTGTCGTAGGACCCCTAATCTGACCCAGTGTGCTTGTTTGGACGTTTTAGTATCCGTGTGACATGTAGATAATGGCCGCTTTCGGTTGCGTCGAGCTATTGTAGGATTACCATTCTCATTATTCATCTTGTAAACGGAACACAAAAAAATGTGTATAAAAAAAGTGAAGAAGAATAGAATCAGAAGCAGCGGCGTCAGCGGCTGTGGTAGAATGGTACGTGCAAACTCAGTAGATGTAGAAGACTAGTTAAAAACTCACTAATATAGATAGATGCCTGGTAAGATACGTAATTTTACTTCACATTTCTAATATTGATAGATGCATGGTAAAATCTAAACAAAACTTTCCCATTTCTATTTTTTTTATTTGGCATGTGATAGTGTATCATTTAAGATCATTCCATTCTGGGTTATATGCCCTGTAAATCCCTGTGTGATTAAGGAAATGTAAATTCTGTTAAAAAAGTATTAAGGAAACGTAAATTGCTTTTGTTTGAATACATGTGATAGGATTAAGGAAATGTAAATGGAAATTCTTTTGGTTTGAATACATGTGATATCTTACCATACATATCCGTATTAAAAAATGAGTATATTAAACATATTCTTTCGAGTTTAGCAATTAACCGTAGATTATGAATATGTGTGGTCACATAAATGAGAAAGTTTTGTTTAGATTTTATAGAATCTCAGCCTTCTCGAATATGTACAGAAGTCATATTTTTTTTTTAATTTGGCATGTGATAGTGTGTCAATTAAAATTTACTTCCATAACAAACAAAATTAGGTCAAGATCATTCCATTCTGATAGATATTCTATTAGAAATTAGGGGGAAAAATAAGACTAAAATTCTGGGTGGACACTTGTCGCTCTCACGGCTCTCCTCGAGAAAAGTAGTTCTGCAATAATATATATAATTTGTGAATAGTGGTGTATTACGTTTTGTGCTGATGATAATCATAGATCAGATTGGTACATGTGCAGGCCCATCGAGTCCGAAAAATTGATTAGATGAATTATGGTTGTTGATTGCCCTGCGGGGAATCAGGGAATTATTGGTTTAATTGGCCTGCGGGCGTTAGTAAATGTTTTGACCCTGGTGGTGCTTGGCATGTTACCAAGATGGGCCTGATACGAGGGTTAAGTTATTTGTCGTGAAAGTTGATTTGGTTAATTCGGTTGGAATTGTGAACATCATTTTTTTGATTCGGTTAAGCCCTTTTATTTGTCCTCGTATTGTGTACTTCCCGAAAATTTTATTTTTCAGGTGTGAAGCCGATTGATTAGTGAAAGCTAATTCAGAGCAGTTGAGCATTATTTGGTCTAGAGATCTTGGAAGAATTACTATAGTATTATTTTGAGGTTGTAGAGCCATCGTTTGGTCTTGTAACTTTTGAGGCTTAGATGAGAATTGTATTTTAAAGGAAATGAGATTTGGAAGTGTATAAAATACAGTGTATTTTGGAGTTTTATTTTCGGATAAATTTTGGGTCATTACACTACCCTCTACAGGTACCCCATTTTGCGCGCCCCTAAGGCCCAATGTGGAAGTATCTAATTGGCCATGGGCTAGCCATACATGGAGAAAACCTCATGAGTTGTGGGACTGGCGCGACCCATACAATGGGCGAGAATGCAAGAAGCTAGTCTATTCTAGCCTAGGTAATTATACCTGCTCCGGTCTGAAGGCAGGACCCGAGGAGCCCTCTGAGGCTTGGCTGCGGTATAGGCGCGACCGAACAGGTTACGACCTTGCCCATACAAAAATAAAGGGAGATCCTGTGGTTTGGAGGCTATAAAAGAATACGAGGTTCGCCGCGCGAGGGGTGGAGTAGCGCACCCGAATAGAGCCGCGTGGGTCATCCGTGTAGTGGGTGACGTCACCCGCGCAGGTCAGGTTGTACGGAAAATGACACGTGTCCTCATATTATAGGGTGTCAGCCTAGCGTATGATCATTAGCCCATGATGCCTATAAATATGGGACATTTCCTTCACAATTCCCAAAGGCGATTCTAGAGAGAGAAAGTGGATAATTACTGATTTGGAAGGAGAATATTCTTCCTAGTACATTTGGGTATGTCATGGATTAGTCTGATAGCAATCTTCTGCCTTAGTCTTTTTTGGACACACCTGCTATATTCTTCACCATTCCACTTGATCACTTCATTCCCATTAGATTTCTTATCATTAGCTATCATTACCTCTCCAGCTCATATTCTTGTTCTTGAATATCGGCTTTACAAAGAACCTCACTTACAACATTCAGTCTTGATCTTCACCTAATTGTTTGGTTTTAATACTATTATTGTACCCAATGATTTTGCTCGAGCGCACAAAGTTGCTTTGAGCGGAAATATGTATCCAATTGCTTGATATTTATATTGTAGACTTCACCCATGGATTTGCCTGATCTGAGCTTATCCAATTGCTTGAGTGAAAATCTTCACGCTTTTGAACCTTTTTTTTAAAACTTAAATCCATTAACTCAGAAATGCCCTGAAGGGCTACAAACACCAAATCGGAGCCCCCCGATGGGACACGCCCACAACGGAATATGGGTTATCCATGTGACTTGGATAGTAATGCACTGAGTACAGACGAAACCCCCTAAAGGGTATAAAACGGTGAAAAGAGCTCCATAGATCGCAGAGACTCTCCAACCGAAACAAATCCCGCACAGGGGAGAACAAAGAAACCAACGAGAATAAAACAACAAAAACAGAAAATAAGATAAATCCCCAAATCCACCGCTAGCCCAGTCGGCGGACTTCCCTCCACCGCCTTAGAACCCAACAAAGATCACCATCAGCCACAAAAGGAGTGAGGAGCGGCAGTGGTAATTTGACCAGCCTACACCGCCCACACCCCGAAGCAAACTAACAGCGGTAACGAGAACAAAACAAAAAGCGACGAAGAGGGAGGAAAACCCTGAACTGAATAGAGAAACGGAAAGATAGGTCTCCACAACAACCTCCAAAACCACCACCACTGCTCCTCGCCGGTCCTCTACCGCCATCATCATCCCACCTCTACTGCTCCTCTCCCCCGCTACCCCAAAACGCCTTGCTTCCAACTCAACCCCGTACGACGCCAGGATAAATCGCAACTGAGACTCCCCAAGAGTAAATCCCCGAGACGAAAATCAAATGGAAGGTTGAAGCAGATCTGAGACTAGCCGACGAGATAGAAACATCAGAAATGCCACAAAAAGAGGAAGAAATTTGATGGGTGAGATCTATGGTGAAAGACGAAGAGAGATGGAGACGGTCTAAAGATTTGAGTGGAGAGAGCGCAAAAGAGAGATCTGGCGGATCCTCCCCTTTCGTCGTCACAGAGGGTGATAACTAAAACCCCCGGGGGGGGGGAGGGCACATAAGTTCTAGAGAGAGAGAGTTTTTTGTTGAAATCTGAGTCAGTAGTGAACCTTGGCTTACACTTAATGCACTCTCACTCATTACCTAACAAATTGATTACTTTCCAAAACCTTGAACATAAACTCCGTGAAAATAATGAAAAAAGCAGTACAAGTTGTACAACTCAATAAAATTTGAATACAATTAATTGTGTGTGTTGCATGCAGTTCAGCCAATGACGTTTCTAATCTAAGGCCATCCCCAACAGCCTCCCTAAATTTTTCTCTACAAAAAATAGTGAACAGTATACATTTTTCATTTTACCAATCCACGTCTCCAACAATTCCTCTTTATTACCCTCCTTCTTTTAGTTAAATAATGATTATTAAGAGAGAGAGAGAGAGAGAGAAATAATAAACAAATGAAAAAGTGAGAGAGAGAGAGAGAGAGAGAGAGAGAGAATAAAAAATTGAGATAAAGAGAGAGAGAGAGCACGCTTGGGGTAGGACAGAGAAATAATTAAATATTGGGATGGTAGTGAACAGTGCCTCACCAAATGGGGAGGATTTGGGGAGGTAGTGTAGCATTTTGTACTTCAGGGAGGCTCTTGGAGCTTATTTTTTGGATTTGGCTCTCTAAAATAGGGATATGAAGGGGTTTAGGGAGCCTCTTGGGCTTGCTCTAATAAGAGAAAATTTTAGTTACGGATGTGGTGCAAACCCCAAGAAAATTTTATTTACGGATGTGTCACAAGCTATGGGATTTGCGCCACCCATTGTTGGATCCACCGTGCAATTATTGCAATAATTTAAATCGCTCATCTTGTAAGGCTCGAAAAAAAATGTATTCACGCAAAAAATCAGATTGGTCGGACGTCAATAGGTATGTCAAAAGTTGAATTTTGGTTTAAAAAACGGTTGGTTGTCTTAAAAACTATTAATAGGATTCAGACCGTCCATTTTTTAAACCAAAATTCAACTTTTGACATGCCTGTCAATGTCCAATCAAGCTAATTTTTTACATTATGACATTGTTTTGCAATATTATTTTGCAAGCCCTACGAGATGAACAATTCAGATTATTGTAATGTGCACCCGGTAGGGCCTGGAAGCAGCTTGCGGCACATCCGTAAATAAGACCATCTCTTTTAATATTCGACCGAATTACATTTTCGTTTTGGATGTTTAACCCAGCCAGCGCCAAAAATGGAACGGTACAAATCGATGATGCATCTTGGACCTTTAAGTGGAGCGGACCCAGGAGCAATAGTGCATCCCTTTGTCCCAAGTTTGGTGCATCCTCTCCCTCTTTATCTCTCGTTACTCTTCATCTCCATCAACAATCGTAGAATTAGGGTTTCACCGAACAATCCTCACAGCACCACTGTCACAACTTGATAACGGAGTTGTAATCCGAATTCTAACAATCAGACTCGCAAATTAAATATGGACAGCGACGAAGAAGATTTCGTGTTCTATGGAACGCCGATTGAGAGAGAAGAAGAGGTCACCAGCCGTAAGAAGAAGGCAGTTGCTGAGGCTTCTGGTCTATTGCGAACCCTTCCCCCTTGGAAACAAGAGGTTATTACATTTTTTCCTGTCGACGTACATATACACTCATATTTTCTCACGAGCTGTCTGTATTGTCACCTATTGATGGCCTTTAATTTTCTTTTATTTCTATAGTATTTGTGTTTAGTTCAAACGTTGTGGCTTCTGGCATTGTATTGTTCTGAGTTTTAGACTGATTTACAAAGCTTTAAAGGGGTGTTTTTGGCTATCTGTGGAATCTTGGCATGTACCTTTAGGTGCCACAAAAGATTCAATCTTATATTGGCCCCCCATGGGCTGTCCAAACATGCCTTTTGTTTTGCACTTACCAAAGTTTGCTGCTGTTCCATCAGATATTTCAAATTCTGCTTGTATATGTATGTTAGTAGGTGTATGCCTAGCAGAAAAGGGAAATTGAAAGATTGGATTCTCTCGGAGAAAATGCCATGGATTAGGTCCAGTTATGTGTATGTCTAGCAGAAAATGGAAATTGAAAGATTGGATTCTCTCAGGAAAAATGCCATGGATTAGGCTCAATTGAAAATTGAGCTGGGATTTTTGTTCCCTCAGATTCTGTGTGTTGAAAGTTTTATTTCTTTTCCCACCTTAGGTAAGATGTCAGTGTGTTAGATTGTTATATTACTTCTAGGGGTGTCAATTCTGCTCCATTAGCTTGAATTTAAAACATCTCACCACAAAGTGTTGCCACACACTTAAGTAACCCATGCCATATTGCCAGGAAAAGCTCGAACGACTTTTGACAAAAGGGCCTGTACCTGAAACCAAAACCTGTGGGTAGGCAGGTAATACCTAGGGACGTGAGACAACTCTGTCTAAGGAACTCGGCAACTACGACTTTAGCTCTGTAACCAAATCATTTTCTTATATCTAAGAACTTAAAAGATATAAATCCACAATAATCACATTTCTTTTGATGGGAAGAAAGTTGGGCCAACTGCCCTGGTCCTGTTGAAAGCTTAATCAAAGGACTGATTTCTGATATTCTCTTGCATTATTAGTTATTACCCTAGTGCTATTGTTGTATCTTTAACTTTTATTTGTGTCATGTTTAAACTAAGATGTTTTGGATCTGATGTTATATTTGCTGAATTTTGGATTCAGTTTCTAAGAGTTCTTGGTGTCTTTGGGCAGGTGGAATTTAGGCCTTTGCTCTTAAATGCTGCATTAATTTTCTTCGTAAATGTATCAACTCTTTGGGATGTCCAAACATGCCTTTTATTATTAACAAAAGTGTAATGCTGTTCAATTGGATTGTTCTTGTAAGTTAGGGGAGAAAGAGGAAATACTCTCTCAATAAAGGCATTTATGTGAGCTAAGTGTTGTTTTAGAGTAGCCATAACATATCTTTGAACTTCCAGGTAACAGATGAAGAAGGGAGGAGAAGATTCCATGGAGCATTTACGGGAGGTTATTCTGCTGGTTACTACAATACCGTGGGTTCCAAAGAGGGTATGGCTTCAGCTAATATAGGATTAAAGTTGCTTCATTTGATTTGAATTTCTCGAGGATGGGTTATGCTGTAACAAAGTGAACAATGATGGCAGGCTGGATTCCGCAAACATTTACATCATCCCGGAAGAACAGAGCTGAAATCAAACAACAAAGTATTTTGAACTTCCTGGATGACGACGAGAAAGTGGTATGTTATGTTCTATGCTGCCATCTATCAGGATATACAATGTTTTTGGGTGGAAGAATGTTATGATTTGAATCTTTATTTTCTTAACTACCGTAACACTATTTAATTCACACTGTATTTACTAGAATTAACTCATTCTACTTCCCAAAACAAAAGCAAAGAAATTTTCAAAGTTGAATTGAAGTTTAATTGAGCCTTGAAATTATTATGGATATTTTAGAAACTACATGGTTATCTTGAGAAATTCCTTCTTAACGGTTGAGGTGTCTTTTGTTTGGGTGGTACTAGAGCACTGGTAAGTTGAAAAATCACCCCATTGAGGTAGACTGTAGATCTGTTAAAAGCAGACCAAATTGAATGTTATATATCCTCAATTGTAGGGTTAAGGGCTTCTAAAGAATTTGACATGTTGGTAACTATCCAGGTGTTCAAAAGCTAGACTATGGTTTTGTTGGATTCAAAGAAGCTGAAGAATTTAATGATATTTCGAATTACATTCCTGTGTGTGACTATGAGTTGATCTAACTGTATTGCAGGCGGTCGCCTGCAACAGACTTTTCTTCTGAACAAAATATGACAATTTTTGTCTGGTATCACTTGGACTTTTGTGCTTAAATAACAAAAAGGAATTTTCTTATTTGTGTTGCAGCTTGTCTCGCATCAGTTAATTTTCATCTTTACACTAGTATCTGAGCCTCAATTCATATATCTTGGCGGCCTTTCAATAATTGTCATTTCGTTTTGAGTAGGATGTTTTGACATGGTATTAGAGAAAGTTTTTCCAGATGACTTTCTTTTTTATATCTATTGATTCACCCTTTATTCATGAATTGGTGCACTTTTCAACCCTTAGATATGCATCCTCCCAACGCTCACACCTGAGTCAGTATGACGTGATTTTATACTCGTAACTGTTACTTTGTGAATTGGAATTTCTGTTATTTATTACTTTAGGGATATCTCATTCCATCTAGTTTTTACAACACTGACTTTTTTCTTTTATATCAGGAATTGGAAGGGCATTCCTTGGGCACATCTATGAAGTTTGACACATTCGGTTTTACGGCTGGTGAACTTGCTCGTAAACAAGCTGAGAAGGAACAACAGCAAAGGTTTTTCTGAAATGCGTTTTGCGTATTATATATCTTAATTCATCATGATTAAGCTGTACAGAAGGTCTTTCTTTCACATAAAATGTTGGTTATTCATTTCTGATCACATTGCCACTTAGTCCGGGCTGAACTGTTAAACAGTTGTTTTGGAACTGGTTAAAATAGCTGTTGCTTTGCATTGTGTTTTTAGTATAAATGTGTTCATATATTTGGCCCTGAGAACATCGTGTCTTTTCCCTTTGGCTTTAATGAGTTGCTACTTATATCATGGTTATTTTTCTTTGTCCCAAGTTCATGTTGTAGTACAGGGGTGTACATATATGCTTCTCGCTTGTTGATGTTCTTGTATTTGCAAGGCCGTAGCGTTTCATTACCGATTCTAGCTTTTTCTTTTTTAGTTTGTTTCAATTGGTATTGGCAGATATGAAATTAAGTATTACTCAGTTTCCTTCTCTCGTTGCCTGTACTGCAGACCATCAATTATTCCTGGGCCTGCTCCTGATGAATTAGTTCTCCCCGCGACAGATTCTATTGGTGAGTTCAGTTCGTACATGAGAGCCTTTTTTGCGCTTATACAGCAGTTATTTTATCTCTAAGAGCCTTAATTTTATGTGGATTAGGTGTAAAGTTGCTGCTGAAGATGGGATGGCGGCATGGTCATGCAATAAAGGATTCACGGACTAATTCATTGTATGGTATGTTTTATGAGCCAATGACTCTTGATCTGCATTTTTCATTTGTTAATTTCTGGAACACAACTGCGCAGTTGGTATCTTGGTATTTCTTGACTTTTGTCAGTAGCTTTGGACATCAAATTTGGTAGGTCTAGGTTTCAGAATTTAAATTGCTGGTGTGAAACATCACGATGACACATGCCTTAGCTTTCTTTGCTCTGCAAGGTAAGGTTTTATCGTTTAGATCAAGTGGTGCTCTGAGTTGCTTGTAGTCCTCACTTAGGTTAAAAGGTCTTGCATGTATATAGTTAGATATATTATCCTTACTTTGTTTTTTGAACATTATGCTTATGTATTAGATTTATTTCCCTATATAAGTATTTACTCTTTAAATTTAACTAGTTTGGTTATTTTATATTTCTCAGGCATCTGGAAAGGCTCTAGATGTCAGTCTGTGGATAGAACTAGGATTTTGGACCTTCGATATTGAGATTTACAGACATATCGGTTGGTTGGCTATACTCTGTGAGTTGAGAAATGGCCTTTACTGATATTGATACTTGCCCCATACCACAATTTTTTTGAACTTTCCTGTACCACATTTAGACCACGATCTTAATGAGCTGATCAGTGCTCTCAAAAGACATAATCCTCACGTTTTTAAGACGTCTACTTCCGGAATATCTATGTTTTGGGATCAGAGGCTGCAGCTATAATTGTTTTGCCTTCTGATATTCACCACTTCTAACAATGGCATTCCATTACGTCCTTATCACCGTTGGACGGGACGTCTCTTGTGATTCTCAGAAAATTACTTCGCTGCTTAACATTTCATTCCAAATAAAGCAGTTGATTTGAACTTGCAGCTGTTGGGCATATGCTTATGCTATAATGGTGTGTTCCATTTTGCCTTTGGTGTGCTTGTATGGTTTATTGCAGGTGTGTGCACATGCATGGGCATGGCATGCACTGGTGGTTTATGTGGGGAACAAGGTTGTAGATTGAGCAGGAAACCTATAGGTGAAGTTACTGAGAAAATTTGGCGACTCAAATGGAAAATGTTGGAACAATCAGTGAAGCACTGAAGCAGAAATGGAAATGTTTGCCCAGTCACTAGTGAGTTTGCTTATATAACTGAGTTCAGTCTCAAGGTTCTTAAGGCCATGTTGGGGAGGGATTTTAGGTCAAAAAGATCTAAAGATATCTTGTTTTGGAAAATTGGAAAATCCAAATATGTAGGTGAATTTTCACCAGAAAAGTAAAAAAGAAAACTGAGTTCATTGGTCATGTTGCTACCAGATGGATAGTAAGCATCACTCTCTTGTTCTAGATGTGTATATCATATATATAATATGCAAACCCCTGGATGGCTTGCAAGGGACTCATGCTGCTTTATGTACCCACAGATCAAGTGACTCATGCTGCTTTTTCTCCCTCACTCTACACAGCATTTTGTTGCAATTTTAACCAGAATTTAGTTTAATGGATAGCAAAAAAAGTGGACTTACTGTATTTTATTCACTTGCCTCTTTTCTTTTTGAATGATACGTGGGAGAAGTTGAACTTGAATGATAAATCTCAAGATTTAGGGTTTTTTTCTGAGGACACAGAATCTGGTGTTACTTGCCAAACGGAAAGAGTCTGGTATTTAAACTTGTGCATTGTGTATTGGATCATTTTGGATGTCTTATACACTCCAAAAAGTCTCCATGCAAACACACTCCAACTTCTAGTGATTGTGAAACATTTCCCAAATGTGTCAAAGTACTTCCAAAAGAAATTCGTTGAAGGTTTTGGGCTTCAAAAGAGCCCTTCCTGGGTATATGACCCTTTTTACAACTTCCTCTTTGTGTTTCAGTTTCTTTCTTTTTTGGTTCATGGCAATATAAGTGCTGTATTTCTTGTACTTGTTGTAAGAGATATCTTAAGTATGTCAATTTTTGTGTTTCTGTGATTTGGGATATTTTGGTACAATTTTTCATGATGTTCTCTTGTGACATGCTCGCAGAGAAGCTAAAAAAGCTTATGTCAGTTTTTGTGGTTCTGTGATTCGGGATTTTGGTACAATTTCTCATGATCTCTCTTATAATAGATGCTCGCAGAGAAGCTAGAAAAGCTTTTCTGGCGCTTTCTTCAGACGATACAGCAGCACAGCATACTGGCTCTGATGATAAGGGCGACCTTGAAAATGTTGTGGAACTACCTATGGACGATGATCATCAGTCTCTGCATAGCACACCGGTAGGCAGACTTCCTTGTTGGATTTACATGTATCTGATCTGGAGACTTCCTGTTTACAGTTTCTTTTTTGTCTGGAAAAAAAAGAGAGAATATAAATAAATCTCAGCTAATTATGTACACGAGCTCCCATTTATAAAGGACTCTCTTATCTTTCTTGTAGGTAAGTAGTTTTTTTTTTGGTTTTGTTTCATAAATCTGCATTGGGTCAAATGTTTATTTTTGTGTTTTTTCAGGTTTATGTACTTAACCCAAAGCAGGACTTGCATGGTTTAGGCTATGATCCGTTTAAACATGCTCCTGAATTCCGAGGTATCTAACTTCTTGAAGTAAATAAAATGCTTACTATGTTGTCAGCAGGCAAATCCAATGCAGCCTAACGTTCTCTTTTATTTGTAGAGAAAAAAATGTCTCGCTTGCATGAGGATAAGGAGTCGGCAAATAGAAAGCCTCTCTCTATCAAGGACAATCTTTTTGCTTTTAGATGTAAGATGTGTTGTTACAAATTCCTATTCCTAATTCTAACTTCTGGGTTATTCTTTCCTTCCTGCATTATGTTAATGGATGGAATGGTTTTACTTATCTTGAACTTCTGGTCTTTTTTTTAACTCCATTTACTTGAATGCCTCAGCTGGAAGGGTTGCTCCTGGTTTCGGTATTGGGGCGCTTGAAGAACTTGATGCTGAAGATGAGGATGTATATGCATCTGGTTAGTGTGTGTGTGTATATATATATATGATGTATATCCAAAATTACATTTGCAAGTCAATTACGAGGTAACAAGAATATTTTAACAATCAACCCCAGCCCACTATTTCAAATGCCATGTTTGCATCACTCTGTGCCAATGCCTTAGAGAAAAAGTATCTGAATAATATAGTTCTGCCTAATTGATTTTCTTTTTTCAGGTTACAACTTTGAAGAAACTTATGTCCAAGAAATTGAAGAGCCTACGAAACAGGGCATTGACAGAACGAAAAAGCGGAGTGGAAAAGAACAGGGTGTTCTTCCTGGTTTTAAGGTGGCATCAAATTCTGATTACCAGTTGGAAAGGTAGTTCCATGTGTTAGTTTTTATTTCTTTCTGTATTCACGTTGAAATGCTTCCCTTTGTCATTAACTTTTCGAAATGTCTGTTTATTCCTTTATGGGCCTTATTATAATAGTTATTAGTTTGTTGGTGACATGCAAGAATTAGCATTCAAAAAGGGAACTTGTGCTTTTCGTTATTTCACATGTGCTGGTTTTCTTCTGTGAGTTGCTTCATGGATGAGGTAGAACCGTAGAAGAGCTACTCCACTTATGCAACTGAATTCCTTCCTCTACCATCTCCAGTTTGTTTCTTTATGTGAAAAGATTCTACCTGGCCTTATATGACAGGCTTTCTTTTGCTGCCTCTGACTAAGAAAGGGAAGGAAAAAAGGAGAACATAATCAGGAATACAATGTAAATATGATATAGAAAACTTGAAGGAGTAGAAAAGCCTCTGTTCAGAATCAGAAGTTTTTTGGTGAATAGCTTGTATAGTTGGGACAAGGGAGATTGTTGTCCTTCGCTTGACCAATTTTTGGATTGGTTTGATCTGTTATATTCTCATGCTGATGTATAGGGCCATTTTGTCGGTGGCCTCTCTTTTGTGTACCGTGTACGGGTAGCATCCCTTAATGCTTTCTTTAATATAATTATTTACTTATCAAAAAAAAAAGAAAGAAAACTAGCTCCTCTTTTCGGAATCATTGGGAAGAAAATTAACCGCTTTGTTTGGTTTGTGTTTTGGAGAAGTGTTTTTGAAAAATTTGGAAAAAGGTAGAGAGAGAAATGAGAGTAATAATTGTGGAGAGAGAAAAAAGGAGGAGAGAGATAGAGTGAGAAATGAGAGTAATGATTAAAAAGTTAGAGAGAAAAAAAGTGGGTCCCACCACTTTTTTGAGTTTGTTTCCAAAACATGTTTCTAAAACATGTTCCAAACAAGGTGAACATCTCTTTTGATAGTGTCAGAAGTATGATGGGTTTTTTTTTTTTTTTGAAGTTTCAAAGAGCTGGAGAGTGAGATTGTGGTGATGATTATTGGCTCTCTGAGAGAGATTTTATTTTCCAAAACACATCTTTTGGGTCTTTTTTGGTGTAATTTGTTAGGTTTGTGGTGATTCTATTGAATCTTGAGCTGATTTTGGTGTTGCTCCCTTGACAAACCTTGGAACCTGATAAATATCCCATGGATAGCTCAGAAAAATTTAGGGGGGATATCCCTTGGTCAGTTCATGACATCATGGCGTTCTTTTTCCCTTTACACTCTGATACACAGCAACTAGTTATGGATTCCTCTTTTGCAGATCTAAAAACCTCGGACTTTCAATACTAAGAACTGTTACTACTACCTTTATTGTTTTTGCATCCTTTTTTAGGTTAATTAAGCTATAACATGTGTTCGTAGAACATTTAGAATGCAAAATTATTAGGCATGAAAAGGATAAAAAAGTAGAGAAATTTCTCCGTATTCCTTTGTTAATTTCACTTGTAGATGTATTTGCTAGAAAATAGAAAATAAATCTTAGAGGTGCAGCATAGTAATTTAAGGTTTTCGAAGATTCAATGTTTTGTCTTTGACACTCAATGCATTCATTATTTCATCCAACTGGACTAGGTGAGCGAATGTCTTTTAAGCCTGTCTCTCCTGACATAGTTATATGCTTTCTGGTTTTCAGATTTGATCCGCCAGTCATTCCAAAGGATTTTGTACCCTGTCACAAATTTCCTGCGCCTCTTGACATGAACAACAAATTTTCTGATGCCCCTCCCCCAGAGATCCCTCCTCCGGAAGATAATAATCTGAAGATCTTGATTGAAGGGGTTGCAGCTATTGTAGCACGCTGCGGTAAGCTATTTGAGGATCTCTCGAGGGAGAAAAATCAGTCAAACCCGTTATTTTCTTTCCTGAATGGTGGAGGTGGCCATGATTATTATTCAAGGAAGCTTTGGGAGGAGCGTCAGAAGCGTACTGATGGCAAAAAGCTGGAGTTGGATGGAAAAGTGGTTTCGAGTGTCCAGAAGATGACGGCGGAGAGCCGTGGGAACATCTTAGGAGAAAGGCCTCTTGAAAGAAGCTCCAAAGAGTTGAGCTCGGCTTCCACATCTACCGATGTTCAGCTCCAATTCCATCTCTCAGATACATTCACTAAACCTGAATCATTTGTGAGTGGTCAAACTTTTTAACCAATCTTTAGCTTGAAGCTTTGTATGCCTCAACTGTTGGGTATAAGGTGTCTCTCTAAATGTTGAAAAATATTACTCACTTAGTCACTTTTCGTTAGTCCATTTTGAGAAATTCAACTTTTTAGAGGGACATACACATAATGTACGTGCCCTTAAAAACTTGTGTGTGATTTCCAACATTACTCATAGATCCCCACTTTTTGAATTACTTGCAATCATTTGAGGGTTAGTTTTGAAAATCTAAACACTTTTTGCTTGACTTTTGAAAGAGACAAATACTTTCGAGACATTACGAAATGGAATAGGGGACTAATAATAAATTACGAGGGAGTATCTTTAGAGGATTACGGAGGACTAGCACTTAAAAAGACGCTACTTTGTTAATCCTCGATCTTTCATGTAAAAGGGTATTTACTGTTTCATATTTCTATTCTTTGGATTCCAGAATGAAGTCCCTGATGCTGCTAAACCTTTCCGAGATGACCCTGCTAAACAAGGAAGGTTTGAGCAGTTCCTCAAGGACAAATACCATGGAGGCCTTCGATCTAAAGATTCTAGTGGAGCGAGTAACATGTCAGAAGCTGCTCGAGCTCGGGAGAGACTGGAGTTTGAGGCTGCAGCTGAGGCAATAGGGAAGGGTAATTGGGGAAAGGAAATTAACCATTCTAATCAACAGACGAGGGATATGTCCATAAGTACAAGTTTGCAGTTTACACCCGCTGGGCTAGAGGTATGCATAAGAAACTATGAAATTTTCAAGTTTGTTGATTTTACTTAGAGTTATAACAACAATTCTGGATACAGAAAGTTACTCAAGGGGAGCAATTGATGAAAGAAATGTATCCGAAGCGTGAAGAGTTTCAGTGGCGGCCATCACCTATTCTTTGCAAGCGCTTTGATATTCTGGATCCATACATGGGGAAGGTACTCATATGCTTTATTTATCCATGCCTGTTCTATGTTTTGTGTTTGCTAAGCCACAGTTTCTAATGCCAATGCCCAATGGCCTTTAGCCTAGATCGCACACCTCCAACACTCTCATAGGAAAGATTGCAGTTTGAAATCCCCCTACCTCTTGTATGCAAGATAATGAACATTGTTATCAATGATTTTAAACACACAGTGCAGCAAAGATATTTACTTAGACGCAGGAACCCCTTTCTCTTACGGAAAAACAAGAGGTGGAACCTGAGAGAACTCAGTGCAGAGAATGTCAGTTCGATGGTGATGTATGGACGAGCATTGATTGAGAAGGAAAGGACACTTTTTCTGAGGCGCATCAGTTCTCTTAGCCGCGGATCCCACAATGGAATGGACTTGGCGATGGAATCCCTGTTTGTTCCTTTCTTTGCCGGGTCAAGGAGATTGGTTGGGTTCTTTGCTTGCTTATACCATTCTTTCAGTGGGAGGACTTTCATCAGTAGCCGCAGGTGGGCTCAGGCTCAGTTCATCGATAGCTGTGGATTCTTTTTCAGTAGAAAATTCTATTCATGAGGAGTAGCGATTCGCGTTCTTTCAATAGTAGTTCTCTCTCCCCTTCATCTGATCCTAGTAGGTCTGGACCCTCCATGAGGAAAGGGCTCGCAATGGCTTGATTCTTTTAGTGAAAACCTGAGCCGAGGCTCTACAGGGTCTAGGTGCTCAAAAGGGCATTCTTTTTTAGTCTAGTAACATATGCCCTTCCTCTAATGAGAATCTTTCTGCGAATCTCTTGATCCAGATAGGGCTGGTTGAAGAAATAGAACATTGGTTGTAGCAGATGTTATCTCTATGCTGCTTCTGGGAGTTCTATCTGTTGTTGACAGTCCATTATTCGTTTTATTCCTTTCTGTCTCATTCGCTCAAACTTCAGACAGGTCGCGTGCATGACGAGTGGGGCACATCCTTCCCTACATTATCAGTTTCAAGCAACTCGTACTCCCCATCTGTTGATTGATAGGATCTGCAAGCAGGCGGGTACCCTGGTATTTCCGAACCCGTAGCAGCAGGTTTGAATGTTGGGGACCTTCAGTCTGTCTTTCATCAAGGCTTTTTGTCAAGTGAGGGTTCAAGGCAGGATTTGAACACTAGGGTTTCGCTTTCCAGGGGGGTCAGTAAACTTCCACTGATTGAAGAAGATCAGAATCGGCAACTCATTGAAAGATTGATTTCTCAATTCAAATAAACATAAAACAGCTTATGTTTTAGACACCTGAAACAAACATCTCAGAACCCTCACCTCGATAAACCGCTTATCTCACTTGGGCAACTCATCTAGTTCACTCAATTTGAGTAAAAAGGACCAAGTATAGTCTTCATGTACATGTAGAAATCTGAGATGTTGCCAGCATGTATTACATTTTCGACATAAGTATTTTTACTAGTGGGGTGGCCGACTGGCCGGCATGCGGGCTAGTGCCCAGTACGGGGAATTTCCCGAATATGAAGCAACCCCATGTATTTGTATGAGGCCACTCTGCGAAACTAACACGAGTATGAGGTGTTATTTCCCTGATGAGGCCCTCCATCACACCTAGCAATTGGGTAAAGTTTTGCATCCTTTTTTGGAAGTGGATATATGCGTAAGTGAAGAAGTAAAGAAACAGATTAAGCATTTGTAGCTACAAAGCTAAGAAACCCAAGTTAGCAGGGAATTTGTATTGTTTATCGCATCAACTTAAGTACACATAGTTGTTGTTAGAAGGTCACTCCTTAACAAAAGTCTTTGATACCCAGAAACTTAGTATTTTGGGAATGCAAAACTGATTCTTGTTCAGCGAATTTGGACAATATGTTATGTTTTTGTGTTGTTTAGTAAGTGTGATAATTACTAATGACACTCATGGGTCATTAGATTACTAATGACCCATGAGTAATCTACCGGATAAAAACCCCACAAGAATTAATGTATGTCTTTGATTTGTATTTAAGCAGCAATGAACATAACATATCTGCTGGCAATCACCTAAATATCAATCCAAAACTACCAAAGGTGTCAATGTTTCTAGCACAAGGGCATGGTGAAGGATCAAAATTTGGGAGATTTAGATCATGAATTGCTTACAATTAAGATGAGCAAAACCTGTTTGCATCTAACATAAGAAAGAACAGTAGCTTGTAGCTTGAGGTTCAATCCTTGTGAGTGATGATCAGATATGGGCTGATTCCCACGGGCAACGAGCTCTCTAATTTTCAGATTAAAACAAATTGTTAGCGACTTCAGATTTTAAGCTTGATCACATTATCCTTGTCTTTCCCTTCCAAGCTTCGTAGCACATCACAAGATTAAAACAAATTGTTAGCGACTTCAGATTTAAGCTTGATCACATTATCCTTGTCTTTCCCTTCCAAGCTTCGTAGCACATCACAAAATCCATTAGTCAAAATAGTTATGTGAACTTGTTATCCTTGTGTAATTTTAGCAACTTACGGTTTTTAGAGTTTGTCGTAAGAAACTTAGTAATCCAATTTTCTAAGAAATCTACTTGTCCATTCTTTAGCAAGTTTAGTTTTTCAAGTATGTCCATTAGAAACTAATTTATTTGACGAGTGTCACCACATTTTGGAAGTCCAATTTTCTTGCTCTAGCATGGTAAGATGTTCCTTGTCTTCTTTTGTTTTCCTTCCTCAAATCATGTATTGATGGCAACGGGTAAAAGTATGGGTAGGGGGACCCTATTCCACCCCCAATTACCAATTGGGGAATTCTTCCCCATCCTTGCCTTCATACCCAATAGGTATAGTAGACAATCCATCATACCCCACTCCCATTGGGAATCGGCCAACTGGGTAGATTCAGGTAAACCCATCTCCAAACTACTTAAAATACCATTTAAATACAAAACAGAATAGAAGGTTGCAAACAAATACCATCCACTTTTAAAAGATTATACATAATTTTAACAAATAACATCCATGAACTTTTTTAAACTTGAGAATATATACACATTAGTATGTATAAGTGGGGATGGGGCGGGTAGCACAAAATCATACCCACCCCATAGCCGGTAATATATGGCTTCAATTAATTTCTATGCCCATAGCTCAAAGGTTTGGTTGGGTAAATTGGTAAATGAAGGAGGCAAAACGTTATTGTCTATTCATTTCTAATTATCACTTGGCCCAAAACACTGTTTAATCAAGGCCCCAAAAACTGTTCATTCAAGGACCGCAAACACATAACACTGGTATGGCCCTCTCCCTTTACTAATAGGAAGGATGCTTAAAGCAAGAATAACTATCCACTATATTCAGCTTTTGTTTCCAGATATCCAAGGGATGAAAATTTGTTCTCGCTGGTTCGAGGCAGAGGGTTTTATGCCCTGGGGCGGAGAGGAATTTGGTGTTGCAGGATTGATGACCAGGAAAGGGTTGATAATGTGTTGGTTCGCACTCCAACTCAGGGATAACTCTGGAGACCTGATTGGAATCGTCAACTTTGACCTGTGGCTTTAAGAACTATTAGGGAAGAGAAACTTGTAACCCAAAAATGTGGAAAATTAAACTAAAGGAATGAGTATTAGTAAAATGTTGCGAAATATGTGACCTCATCTCTAGCTCAAACTGCCTCACCAAAGCCCTAGCCTGAGTTTAAATAAATGAATTTGTGTTGGGCTCGGGTTGCAACATCAAGCCTCTGTAGCCCAATTTTTGCACTGATGATATTAGGTTTGAATAGTACTGCACTTGATTACGACAAAGGTGAATAGAAAATTATATTAGAATAAAGGGCGCATTTGACTCCGTGAGATTCTGGAAGTAATGTTCCTCCCCCATGAGTTGTGAAATTACATAGCACTTGCCCTCTTCAAGAGTCAGGTGTTTTGCCAAAGTCTTGGATTTTGTGATGTCAGCAATATTTTTTTTGGTAACATTATTGTTGTAGCCTTATTTCTCTCTCTCTCTCTCTCTCTCTCTCCTAAAAATTTACCACTGTAGTGACTGAATCACTTCCACTTCCTTCGACCATCACTCAGCTACTACACTGCACCCAGACTTTAATCTCATTGAAGCCCATTGCAACTGCTAACAACCTGCTGACACCAGTAGCTATCGCATCTCTCGACTCGAAATGGGAGCAGGTTTGGAAAGGTATCTTAGAGTGTCGCATATGAGGGACCCCCATTGCCAGTGACAACACGTGATTGCCACCATTCTCCTTCTCTTGCTGTCTTTCTTCACCCATGTATCTTTGGTAGTTTTCTACTTCCCCTCTCCACTTAAACCCCTGTCTTCCCCAACATTTGCTTGTTGGGCAAGGAGGCTCATATGGGAACCCTCCTCCCCAATATTGTCGGCCCAAATTCCATTAGCTTTTTCAGCCCACCTTAGAGCCTCCCTTAGCAACCTTTCTTTCTCTTCTTTTGATTTTTCAACTTTACAATTTGAAACTAAAACTTTGGAGAGGGCAAAACATGGGACTGGGGAGCAACACCTTTCACCCAATTCAGACAGTTTTTGTCGGGCTGACTCCATTATTAACCTCATGCTCTAACGGTTCTCTTCTTGAAATCATCAATGGCATGCTGGAACTCCCTCTGGACCTCACAGCATTCATCTATTATCTCTTGGTCTTGATTATCCCCCAACTCCACATGGGGCTCCACGGCTTGGGCGGCTTGACTGGAGGGAGCCCCTTGCTTCCTCTGTTTGTGTCTCTGTTTCTTTCCTTTGCCCCCTGTCATGAATGGATCTAATGGTGCTAAGGTTTCTAGCTCCAAGTACTTGAGACACTAAATACACAGTTACATACAATGATACAATAATTCTGCACTATGTAGACAGAAAAACTATAGCATTGTATCTCTATCTAGATGTGTAACTGGTGCATAATGCACTAAAAAATTCCGAACATTATTTATGGAGTAGCAAATGGACATGCTGCTGGATCAGTCAGCATATCCAATTGTGATCAGTGGTATCTACACGAACAGTGTGTGTGCGTGACTGTACGATGAGAGAGAGAGAGAGAGAGAGACCAAAAGAATGCGATGGAGAAACCAAAAGAAAGTCGAACAGAATAGTACTGTAGTTTCCAGTAGTAACAAAAAAAGACTTGTGTTGGATTGGCACTAACTCACTCTAAGAATGCGTGGCCGACAATGTTTGATTGTTGAAATACGAGGTCGCTGAATTTCAACTTAGAGTGAGTTAGTTCCAATCCAACACAAGTCTTTTTTTGTTACTACTGAAACCTACAGTACTATTCTGTTCGACTTTCTTTTGGTTTCTCTCTCTCTCTCTCTCTCTCTCTCTCTCGCATCGCACAGTCACGCACACACTGTTCGTGTAGATACCACTGATCACAATTTGATATGCTGACTGATCCAACAGCATGTCCATTTACTACTCCATAAATAATGTTCTGAATTTTTTAGTATATTATGCACAAGTAAGTCACACATCTAGATATAGATACAATGCTATAATTTTTCTGTCTACATAGTGCAGTATTATCGTATCATTGTATGTATTTGGTGTCTCAGGTACTTGGAGCCAAAAACCCTAGAACCATTAGATCCATCCATGATTGGGGGGCAAAGGAAAGAAACAGAGGAAGCAAGGGGCTCCCTCAAGTCAAGCCGTGGAGCCCCATGTGGAGTTGGGGGATAATCAAGACCAAGAGATAATAGATGAATGCTGTGAGGTCCAAAGGGAGTTCCAGCATGCCATTGATGATTTCAAGGAAGAGAACCGTTAGAGCATGAGGTTAATAATGGAGTCGGCCAGACAAAAACTGTCTGAATTGGGTGAAAGGTGTTGCTCCCCAATCCCATGTTTTACCCTCTCCAAAGTTTTAGTTTCAAATTGTAAAGTTGAAAAATCAAAAGAAGAGAAAGAAAGGTTGCTAAGGGAGGCTCTAAGGTGGGCTGAAAAAGCTAATGGAATTCGGGCCGACAATATTGGCGAGGATGGTTCCCGTATGAACCTCCAACTCCATTTAGAATTCTTTCTCCCACACACCTTTTCCTTCCATCATCGTAGAGGAAAGAAGAATTTTCGAAGCGGACAGAGACCTAAATTTCCATTAGATTCTGTCCTAAGCTTGCCTTGTTGCAGCAAGATGATCCGTCCGAGAGTGTTGGAGAGAAAGTGGTAAAAACCTCACTGATTCGGTCACCGAGCAGTCGGGTTACGTGGGTTGGGGAGAAGGAAAAGAACAAGAAGTTGTGGTGGGTATGCACATGGTCGGAGAACGAAATGGGACAGATTTCGGAGGGTCTTCATGAGTGGAGCTGCGAGGGTGGAGGTAGAAATAGAGAGGGGTTGTGACCCACAGAGAGAGGTCTAAGTGAGTGTTGAAAAGTGGATTTTTTTTGGGGTCAAACAGTAGGCGAATTGCCTTCATATATGATAATAAATGCAATAACGTGATACTACATCAATTTGTGGAAGTCCGGAACAATCAAATCAAGCCCAATATCCACGATTCAAGAGATAGCCCATTAATAGGGAATAAGTAAATCGACGAAGAAAAAAATCCTATACAAAAGAAATGATAATAAATTATTGCCTTCGGTAAGATTTGATCCTTTGATGATACAGTAGTGGCCAACGAGGCTAGCCCTAGTTGATTTGTGGTGGGAGCTCTGGGTTGTAGAGACTTTTGGTTTGGTGTCTGTATTTGAAAAAGGTTGACTTTTTTTTTGACGAAAGTTCAAATAAACATTAAAAGAGTAAGAGAGAAGTCAGTGGTACCGAAATAGCAATAAGCGGAAGCTTTAAGAAAGAAACAAACAGAAGAAGTCTTTACAACTTCTGCTAGTGATGAATGATAGATATGACTTATGAGCCTCCTATATAATGAACATTCACATTTTGATCTCTCTCTCTCTCTCTCTGTGATCACATTCTTTATCGTTTGTACTTCCAAGTTATCAGATAAATTGGAGAAGTTTCCTTGTTCTTTGGCCCTTCTGTGTTTGGATTAATAGGAAACGAAAATGACTTCTACCACATGTTCCTCATGGGTGCTTGCTTGCAAACACAAAGTTTGGAATATGCATATTTTTCTGGGGTGTTTTGGTAAGTTATTGGGGAGACTTTAGGCCTTGTTCCCCACTTGCAATCCTTGATGGTATGCCTGTGCCATGAGATGTTAACATTTATCTGCCATTTTATTGTAAATGGAATGATTGAATTTTGGACGTGCATCAACGGATGGTATGTACCAACTGTACCGAAAGCAAACCATTTTTTGTTCGCTTCATCCATTTCAGAGGTGCCTCAAATTACTTTGTTCAAAAGAAATATAGGAGAAGTGAAGATTCACTTTTCTTTTCATTTTACATACCACAGATCCTTGCATGACAGAAGTACTGAAATCCTCTTTTGCCTTTTCCTCCTGCTTTTAATGTATTCTGCAAGATTTTGAAATCTGCATTTATTTTTTTGAATCCTAGGGGTAAGTTTGTTTACACAGTATGTGGATGAATGTTTAGACAAATTCATTGTCTGTTATTCTTTCTTATACCCTGCCACCATGCGCCCTTCTAAGTCGAAAGGTGCATATGCAGTGCCTCTTTATACAGGGATACTCAATACGTAAAGTATTCTCAGAAATTCTGGCTTTTCTTCATGCATGTCCTTTTAGCTAGTTTTGTTAAACTCAATATTTGTTGCCATTTGCAGCCACCACCACCTCCGCGTTTGAGGAGTAAAATGGATTCTCTCATATTCATACCAGATTCAGTTAAACCTGTGAAGGTTGAAGAAACTGCTGCAGCATTTACGAGTTCATTATCTGTGCCCCCACCAGGTAGCGAAGATATTAGCTCAAAAGAAGCTACTGGGGAATTTCTAAACGATGTGGAAGTTGAAAATGTTGAGAGGCCAGTCGACCTCTACAAGGTACGCGCGGTCTTCTGTCTCATCGTATATGTTAACGTTCTTCATGCAGGTAAAAGTGGGCATGGATAACATGGTTTGTTAGTCAACCATAACCCCATGTACACTGTATTTGGTACTCCCTCCGTCCCACTTTGTCTGTCCAGTATTCCCCATTTTGTTGTCCCAAAATGCTTGTCCATTTCAGAAGACAGTATCAATTTCTTTTTTATTTTCCTCTTTTGCCCTTCTCTTTTGTGTTAAAGTTTTAAAAATCTTCTTGGAAACACAAAAAGGTAGGGGTATATTGTCTTATACAATATAATAAAAGTTGGAGTGAGTTTTTCCATCGTTCGCTGCGGAATCCAAAACAGAGTTAAATACTGTTTATTCTCATGCCACTCAAGAAACCGGAAATAAGGGTTAAATACAGTCTCTTCGAGGTGAAGACAACAGTACACGACTACTCTCTCTAAGCAAGTGGGTACCCTTAATTAGTTGAAATTCCCAAAATGTCGTCATACGGGTTGCTGGGGACTACTACAAATTCTTCTATACCGTGTTTATTTAGTTTCACCCCTCATGTTCTGAGGAGAGGAAGATTGATTCCAACCCTTCTGGGTCTGCTCCTTACCTCCCTTAGGAAAAAAGAAATGAAAAATTCGATTTGTTTCTTATTATTTCAACAATAAAGGCTTCCTATGGCTACCTAAGTTGGGCACGAATGCCTTGTGAGATTTTGTTATGCCTGACAGTGACTTCTCTCTCCTATGTTATGGGATAACATGGTTTGTTGGCCAATATAACTGTTTCAGTGTTCTGCATATGTATCCGAAGATACATGTAAAGTACATAGGCTTACTGGTTTTGACTATTTCTGCTTGTTGTTTCCTCGTGCAGGCCATATTCTCTGACGATTCAGATGATGAAGAGGAAAACTCTAGTCCCAAACAAGTGGAGGATCCTGAAAAAAAGATTGGAGCTGCTAGCTCGACTTTAAATCGCTTAATAGCAGGTGACTTTCTGGAATCATTGGGTAAAGAACTAGGTTTGGATGTTCCTCCTGATCTTCCAAATTCGGAAAACAAAACTGGGGTGTCAGCTAGTCATCAGGACACTGTTAACTCCAAGAAGGGGACTGTCAACATCCTCAAAGTTGAAAATAAATTAATCTCGACTCTTTCTTCTGAGAACAATAGATCTGGTAATGTTGAACTTCGAAAAGTGGCTCAAGTGGATAGACACAGAAATCGGGGCAGCGGTTCACCAGAAGATGAAAGGAGTAGAAAACGCTCTAGGCGTCATAGGCGTAGAAGTAGTAATTCAGATAGTGAAACTACTTCATCTGGTGATTATCGGGACCTGCACCGTTCGAGGTCTAAAAGTAGAGAGAAGGGAAGCTCTAGGGATAAGAGTAGCAGCAGAAAACACTCGAAGCATCATAAGCATGAGAGAGGGGACTCTCTCAGCAGATCTCATCGTGGCTCTGAGAAAGATCGAGGAGATGCCAAGAGGGAAAAAAGAAGGTAGAAAGGTGGGGAAGGATTTGAATTTCTCTTACATTCTAGTTGCAAATTTGAGATATTGGCATGAAAGAAACTGGATTGCAAATTGTTCACCGAACCCGGGACCTCAAAGCACAGAGTATTGTTACCAGACCACTGAGCCAGCTGCTGAGGTCTTGCACGGGGAGCTTTTAATTGGTAGAATGCTTAAAGGGAAGGAAATGGCTAGATAATTACGAAGTACTCTGGAGATTTACCGATTCTCATTCAATGAGTGAAAAAATGGTTAAAACAGTGTGTATACGTATACCATTGCAGATCCTCTTGGAGTTCTTTTTTATCTGGATCCTCTTGGAGTTTGCTAGAACAGAATTTGCGAGTAACTCTGATTGTTTCTCGGAAGTGAAACATAGCTGGGATGCTTGAGATACTTTCAGAAACAGTCGCCGAGAGCTTAAGACTTTGGGTCGGCATGTCAGGTTTGTTTGTGAAATTAATCGGCCTGCTTACCTTTGAAAAATACTAAAGCTTTCTTGTGGAAATTATATCCATCGGGGTAATTGTGTTCAATGTACAGGTAGTTGCTTGATAGATTGACTATGAAGTTCTCTGGGATATAATTTTACTCGCTATGATTTTTTTGTTTTAAATTTTTTTGTATCTGGATATAATTTTACTAGCTATGATATTTTTTTTTTTTGGTTTTAAATTTACTTTTTGTGCTGAATTCATTGAGTGCTTCTACGACTGAAGTTCGTAATTAACACAACGGATGAATTGGGGTTCTCTGTTGTGTCTCTTTCCGGCAGCTATTCTACCGATTTTAGAGCTCTGTAGTTGGCCTCGGCCAATTAGTTGCACGACGTCTAACCATGCCACAGAGCTCTCGACTAAAGGTGTGACAGACGCTTGGTTTGTATCAGTTAGTTTCTGTATGGAAGCTTCATCAAAAGTGAAATTATCGTGGCAGTTGAACATTGACAAAGAGCATGCAGGTCCTCTGACAAATCAACAGAGATTGAATTAGCCATTACGTTGGATGTTCTCCTTTAGTTAATTCGGTTTTGTTGTTTTGTTCTTTCATATTTGTATTTTGTTATTTTCAGTTGTATTTGCTTGTACTCAGTAGCATTTGATTAATGAATTTTCTCTTCCACCAAAAAAAAGAAAAAACCCCATAAAAGATGGTACTCTCTCCGTCCCTTTTTAAGTGTGTTATCTCGTAATTCCAACTTATTTTCTCTCACATCAACTTTTACAACTTTTATATCTACTTTCCACTACTTACCCTTATCAATATAATAATATTCACTAACTTTTCAAAAAGGAATTTACTTTTAAGGGCAAAATAGGAAATATACCCCCTAACTTTTCAAAACACACTTATTAAGGGACAACCCAAAATGAAAATGTCTACACTATAAAAGGGACGGAGGGAGTAATACAATCCATAATAAGACCTCATAACAAAATCACCACATTAGATATTAACAAAAAACCCCCCACAACAATCTTTGCATATGGTATTACATGCGCTTTGCATCCCTCAGATACATACTTCTGCAACCATCACGTAAATAATACGCAACCGTTTATATGACAAATTCTTTGAACTTTGTTCAAGGCTTTTCCAACCGAAAAATAACACGTCCCATGCTTAAAATTTAAAGTCACCTAGCAAAGCAAATGCTACTTAAGTAGGTAGAGGATGATCAAAGTTTGAACATCAAGAGGCTTGGTAAATATAATCTGTCCGTTCCTCACTGTATTGCTATCTCACGGGCAACATCTGCAGGTTTAGCAGCTGTAGCCTACACAAAAAAAAAAAAATGGACTGGTGATAATTGGAATTTCGACTTATTTGGTTAGTTGTCCCAAAAAGGTGAAGACAAACAAATAAATTGGCCAAAACATACATAACTCTTAAAGATCACAACCAGAAGAATACTGTTGTGATCTTTAAGAGTCGTGTGAGTTTTTCTTTTCTTTTTTGGGCTCCAACGAGAAGGTGAAGGGTAATCGCCCGAACTAAATGGATACATGGATATATGGGGGTGGAATTTACCTTCCTAGTTTGAACTGGAGGTTTCTGAAGGGGCTTGAGTTCTGGCTTTGGAGTAGTGGTGTTGGAGGGCTGCTGCTGCTGCATATGGATTTTAGGGATGCAAATCCCAGCTGCATTTGGTGCACAAATAGTTGGCGGATTAGACTGACTAGTAGTACTACTCTTGCTGTTCTTCCTATTACTCTCTTTCTTTGTGGAAGACATTTTCGATCTCACTACTACTCGATCTCTTCACCAAAATACTTAATTTGATACCCCTCTTAATATCCTATCATCTCCAAGACACACCGGTTCTTATAGCTAGAGCTGTGCGACGACTGTATCAGTTTTGGTTCCAAGTTTTTTTTTTTCTGTTCAAGGACAAACACTAGTATTTGGTTTCTCATGCCCACTTAGTCAAACCCTTTGGTTCTAAAGTTAGTGAGAGATCGGACATGTAAACAAAAGTAGTGTCCAAATCTTACTTTTTTGTTAATCTCCTTATCACGAATGAGAAAAAGTTTGACCTTTGGAGCTAACTTATTAGTTGTGGTCCACGATCAAAGCTGATGTGGTGCTAGTCATGGCCCTGGTGAATAGTAGTATTTGTTAAATCTTTCATTTGATTGGACATGATTCACATGATAAAGATAAATAAGGGTAAAGCCGATGCTTAAGGAATTGAATTATTAGAATTAATACACTAATCAATTTAGTATTAGATGCTGTGTGTTGCTTCGTACGAAAGTTCATTTAGTACTAGATGCTTCTTTTTTCCCCACTCTTCATATGGTTAGATTCTCCAACAAGTGTGGATGGTGGCCAAGGTCTTAAATCACGGTATTTGATTTGTGAAAATCTCCAACCCACTACTCACTCAATACTATTTTTCAAGTTTGCCGAAGGGCAATATTGAAAAAAGATCGATGTTCCAATCCATACTCCAAAAGAAAGCACAAAATTTGATGTCTCTTTCTCTCTCTTCAAATATAGTGAATATATATATTGAAACTGAAAAATTATTCAATTTATAAGAAACACAAAAAAATAAAACATTATCAAACAACAGTCATCTGACGGCTACAGCCTCACCGCCGTCAATGAAAACGAAATGGATCATGCCATTCCACCGCCACAACCCGCACCGTCAATACGGAGATCACTTATGTCACCGCTATAACCCACACCGTCAACAAGGAGATCACGTATGTCATCGCCGCAATCCCAGACAATAAGACTAATGCCGGAACAGATAAAAAAATAAAAAATTCATCAAAACCTCTTCAAATATGGTGATTGGACATCATTTACCAAATAGTGGATCGTTCCACTAATAATTGATATTTTATTTTCTATCAATTACACCATGTTTCCGTTGGTTTAATATGATGGGGGTGGAAAACTTATAGTTTCTGGCGTCGGTGGAAGAAATCTAATCTCTTTTATTTTCTATCAATTACACCATGTTTCCGTTGGTTTTGTAGCTGTTAAAATAGAATCCTATTGATTCTTGTAGTTTATTTCTTCTTCAAATTTCTCTCTCACTCACCTAGCCCTTTATCACACTCACTATTCGAGTATCGAGAGTCAGGTCTCTCTCTCTCTCTCTCTCTCTCTCTCTCTCTCTCTCTAGAATAGAGATCTCCTAGGGTTTTCTATCCCTAACACTACGGCACTACCCCGCCGCCGCCCCATCCTCTACTCCTCCTCCGCCGCCCATCCATCCTAGCCCCTCTCAGCCCCCCCGCTCTCCCTCTCTCCAGGTCGTTTCCGTTTGGGGAGGTGAGGCTCCGCCTCTTTGGTCTCACCTCCCCCCACCCTTCTCGTCGCCCCGCCTTCCCATCACCACTGCGCCTGCTCAACCCTTGACAGATCCACCACTGCCTCCTTCCTCTTCCTCCACCTTCCTTTCCTCTTCCTCTTCCTCTTCCTCTTCCTCTTCCCCCGCCCCTCTTCTCATTGGCTACCCCCTTCCTCCTCTTCCACCGCCTTCCTCTCAACCGCCATGTTTTTGGGTTAGATCTGACGATTTGGTGACGTTAGGGCAGCGTACGCACCCTCCGGCGAAATAAAGCTCCAGAATCCGAAGATGACGGCTATGGATCAGTTTGGCCTCTTACCCCCGAAGTAGAGACTCAGCTTTACATTGAAGATTTTGGTGTGACTCTGTGTGAATCGGAGGGTTGACGGTTTGATTCGGGCTGCATCAGATGTTTCATGTTTGCCTAGTTGTTTTCGTTTGTTTAGCTCAGTTTCATTTTGTTTGTTCCTTGTGATATGGTTGGTTCTCTTCGATTTCATCTTGGGTTTATTGTTAGGGTTTATGCTACTATCAGATTGATGACTGGTTCTTAGCCCAACAACTGAGTTGTTGATCTGCCTTTGGCAGGGGTGCCACTGAGCCTACTAGAGCATGTGCTCGCGTCTAGATTTGGCAGTTTTGTTCGTTCCTGTTTCTTCGTCATGAAATCTGTACTGCCCTCGGGCTATTGATATGAATGATATTAACTGGTTTTCAAAAAAAAAAAACCACTATACAAGTGACGGACGGAGAGAGATCGTTCCATCACTCACCAGTTACATTTGAAGTTAATTAGTATTATCTCATTGTATTTAGCTATAGAGGGGTAAAAAAAAAAACTTGTGATTAATTAGTGCCCCTCCTATGTGAAATTCCTGAATCCGGCTTGTAGAGGTGTCAAACGGGTCGGGCCGGCACGACACGTTCGGAGGCGGCACGACACGCCCAAGGCACGGTAAAATCCTGGCACGGTACGGAACGACACTGTATAACTTGGCACGTGGCACGGCACAGGCACAGAATTGAGAGGGCACGAGCACGGTTCTAAGGCGGCATGTGGCACGGGATGACACGGTCTTCTACGGGCACGGCACGGGCACGTGAAATGGCACGACACGAATTTAATTTAGCACGGCACGGCATGGGCACGAGCACGAGCACGGAAGTTGGCCTGGCACGGGCACGACACGACACAGGCACGACACGGGCACGCCAAGGCGGCACGACATGAGGCAACAAAAAAAAAGTTAAATAATTTATTTCTGTGTATTTTTTTATAAGAAAAAAAAAAGAATATTTGTTTGCTTATGTAAGTGAATTATATATTTATATAAAGTTAAAAAATAAAAATGAAGTCATGATTCATCATTCATGAACAAAAAGAGTGTTGGATGATAAGACTTAAGAAGAGCAGAAAAAAAGTGTTGGATGATAAGAAAAAGTTACAAAATATTTTTTACAAAAAATGATAGAAATTCAAATTATAGGAATTCAATTCGTTTATTGAATTATATTATAGAAATTATTAGAAGTTAAATCATAGAAATTATAGAATTTTTTTATTAAATCTGATTATAGAAATTATAGAAATTAAATTCGATTCCTTTTTAATCTTTACTTTGTACGTCCCGAATAATAATGAACCTCCACTTTCTGGACCAAATTTCGACGATCGGAACCGTTAGATGTGTTTAAAACGTGTTTTCAAAGTCCTAAGCGAGGATTTGACAAACAATACTACCCGAAAAGGCTTGATCGGAGTAGGTTTTCGTAAAACTACTTTACGAAAACCTAGTCCGATCAAGGCCTTTCGGGTATTTTATTTTGCCAAATCCTGGCATAGGATCTTTAAAACACGTTTTAAACACATCTAACGGTTCAGATTTTGAAAAATTTGATTAGGTAGCCTTGAAGTAGTGCATTATAATACTAAAATTCCATTAGAAGCACTGAATGTGTTCCGATCGTGTGGTTGCCGATATCGGATGATCATCGATTTGGGGGAGAATGATAGAATTGATGATATATTAAATCGTAACGGTTCAGATCAAACA